>PVKZ01006191.1:0-39087 GCA_004027375.1 Macroglossus sobrinus
GTCGCCAACGTCGGGAACTCCGCACCTGGGCATGCGCATCACCTCCAGCGTTTCTGAGTCCAGCTTCCCCGTCACCTCCAACCCCAGGAACTTCTGCATTTCTTGGATTTTTTTAACAACAGGACCACTGTCCTTTCTTCTAACAAACTGTTTCACGTCTTTTGCAAGGTTGTAGTAGTTTTCCAGGTAGTGCTAATGGGATAATAAATACAGTTTTAAGGACTTAAAATTTTTTTTAGCCATTTATCCATTATTTCATGATCTATTTTAGTTATTAGTGTATTGAAACAAGTATTATCATACTTACTCTGATATTTTATTGACTCCCATTTATTTTATCTTTATACTAAAATTTAAATTTATTGCAGTTTAATTTGTTAACTAAGTAAGCAATTTAAATTAAAAAATTCAGGTTCAGCATATTTAAAGAAAAAGAAACCCTTCTTGCCATAATTGTGTGGAGAGTTTAGGTGAATATATATATTTTTTCCACTTTGCTAGTATAGACTGGTTTCAAGACAATAAAGTGGAATTAATGTTTTTAAAACATGACAAATAACATATAAACATTATTACCTGATTTTATTTGAAGATCAAAATCAGCAAATCTTTCTCCTTAATTATTTTAACTAAAGAAATTCGAAAGCAAAGGTTGTTTTATGTGTTTTCCTTCCACTAGTTCTTTTTGTTTAGCCCCTAAAGTGCTGCTACTGTTTTATTGTATAGCTTTGAGTAATTCTATCCCCTTTCTGTGCCTCTCTTTCCTTCTCTGTGAAAATAAAGGGACTTTCTACCTCCAGCACTTTAATATTGTTTAATTCTAAATTATAGCAACACAATAACCTTCAATCAAATCATTCTGCTCTGTGCTGCAAAACTAACAGGCACATTTGTTTTCCTGCTTGGGCTGGCCAGTGTCTGGAATGGCAGTCACTATTAAGTAAGTACCTGGAAGAGATCCAGGTTTGAGTCCTCTTCCTTCTTCACTCCTCCATTCAGGGGATAAGCCGAGCAGACTGGCAGACATAACAGCAGAAGGATGATGAGATGCTTCATTTTCACTGTTTTTATCTCAGGAAAACATCTTTGCCGGTTGGTTTCTGTTACCCTCCAGCAGCTATTGTTTTATAGGGTCACACGATTCAGGCATGTTTTCTTATTCTGAATGATAGCAGGAATGTTTACGAAAATTCAGTGTAAAGGTGATATAGCCTATACCAGTAATTTCTCCTAACCTTCTAAACTTGAATTATGAAATAAAGATTAATCTCCAGGAAGTGGTATTCTGTGTTGGTAAAGAGGAAAAAGAAATAACTAGATAATTGATGTTTGTATGTTTACTGAGAGCTAGCTGACAAGCTTGATGAAATGTCACATATTTAGACATTTAAAAACCAGTGCCATTTTCTTTTAAAAAGACTATATTTTAATCTCAAATATTAGTGTGTTAGGAATAAGTAAATGAATGGAAAGAAATTTTAAATACAATTATGGTCTAAATGTGGGAATTGCTGTCTAGGAAGATATTAGAAGAGATATTTTATTTCTCGTGTTCCTGTTTAAAACAAGTATTAGTAACTATCAGATGTATTTACTGTCCCTGGAAGAACAGTGTAAAAAGGAAGCCAGTGAGGTTCTGTAGAGAAAGGAAGGAGTATACAGGCTCTTCTCTGGTTTTCAGTCATTCTGAATGGATATTAGAGGTTTCAGAATGGATATTTTTATAGCAACTACTTCACAAAAACATGTTAAATGAAAATAAATCAAATTGCATATTTGAATGAAATATTCCTCCTACCTTCCTCTTCTTTCCTTTAAAAAATCTTTTCCTCTTTTCCTCCTCCATAACTACAAAGAAAGAGATGGGTTGAGATTTGTAATGGGGAATAATTTCAAATCCTCCGTACCTAACCATTCATCTCTCTCTCTCTCTTTCTCATCTCTCTTTTCTCAGTCAACTATAGTGCTTTCTACTTAGTAAGTCTACAATAACAATTTTATCAAATTAACCTATTACTATAGAACATCCTAAAGTTCTTATAGTATAGAATTATATTTTTCTCTCACTAAGGATAAATTAACTCTACTATACCTGAATTATGTAATTTCAAGGTGATGGAAGACTAAATTAATGAGTGTGCAGAAATGATCCTTTGGGTACCACCCACTACCTCTACCTTACTTGAGATAGACTAGACAGGGTGAGATCTTGAGAACTGGAGGCTCCTAGATATCCAGGCTATGCACTGAGCCAGCTAAGTCAACCTGTGGCTTAATTCAGCCAATGAGTTTGGTCTATGACATGAAGGAGTAAAATGAACATCAGCTTGAAAATCAGAGGGTGAGGGTCAGTGGTGGCGCTTTATAACCAGACCCAGAGAAAGTCATCTGGACTTTGAGCAAGAATATAATTTCTATGAGCCATTGTTTTTCTATCTATAAAAATGGGGTGGGTGTAACCTCATTCACAGGGTTATCACGTATGCTTTATGCTGGGAACAAGTCTTTTCTCATCCACTCCAATATCTTTACTAGGCAAAGCTTATTGGCCTGAAAAATTTGTGGCAATGCTCTCAGGCACTTATTTGGCAAGCTCTGAGATTTCTCATCTTTGTCTGAGTCATAATTTTATTGGTGTTGGCATATCCTGTTGACAGATCTTATGTGGTAATAATACAATAAAAGTTAATATTATAGTAAGAGATGTAATTATAATTGGCTAATCACCAAGCACATGTCTCATGGGAGTGACGTTGGTGTGTAAGCTTAGCCTACATTAAACCATCACACCTGGAAGGTATTAATGATTTGTCTTATACAGTTAAATAATTCATTACTAATGAAACTTAGTGCAGTATGTATGTGGTCAGAAGAATATAAAATTGTTCCTTAAAGAACAGTGAAATGTAGGTATACAGCTGCTACTGTTTGCCAGGCTCTAACTGTGTGTTATTTCTAATCTTTAGAACAACTCAACAGGGTAGAGATTAGAATTAGAAAAATTAGGTAATAAACTTAAGGTTAGCCAGCTAACAAATGGTAAGAGATTACTCAAAATCCTAATCATTAAAACTTATGTTCATCAAAAACCTTTTGTCTTCAATCTTGACTCTCCGTTTTTTTCTCTCTTATGTTTTGACACTCAACTTGTTTATTTTGCCCATTTATTGAAATTTACCCCTGAACCTGCCTTCAATTTACCTCCTTAGCCTACATTCTTTTCTCTCAACTTGATCAGCCTTTTCTTTTCATCTGTGTCTATCTACTTTGTCACCTGCAGCTCTTGGCCTAGGCTGCACAGGTGTTATTCAGATAGAACATATGTCCACACTCATTACATCCTATAATTAGAACTGAGAAATGTATAACAACTCCTCATTTATAGGTGATACAATTTTGGGGAAAACTGGTTAGCTATAAATTTTCAATATCCAACAACTCTTGATTCTAAGATTATAGATGTACATACATGATCCTGGATCAGCTGTGGCATGATACTTCTTCTTTTTTTTTTGGGGGGGAGAATTTTGGCCTTAGAAGTATGTGAGGAGGAAAAAGCAATTGTCATTTATTCAATATTTTGAATGTGGCAGGCTCTTAGCCTTGTCCCTCTTATGACAATCCTAGGAGTTAGTATTATTTTCCCTTTATCACAGATAGGGAACTGAAATTCAGAAAGGCCAAATCACCTGCTTAAGATCACAGAGAGAAGAGTGGCAAAACAGATTTTCTGGCTTGCGCTACAATTCACTGGCTAGAATGCTGCCTTTTCAAGACACATGAGACAGATCTAGAAAAAAGTTGTTGCATTCTCTTTTAGTAGTGTTAGGGACTAAATTCTCCAAAAGACCTCTAACTAAAAAAACTAGAGTTTGGGTTAAAAAAAAAAAAACAAAAAAAATGCAAATAAGCAAATATGCTACTTTTCAGTGCATCTGGGCTTGTAGATAGTAAGGGAAATCTTCCAACACTCCTCCAAAATCACTTCACAACAATTTTCTGAAGCTGCATTGGTTTGTTCCAGTAAAGAACTCATGTCTGACACAGTAGCTGCAAAGGGAGCTACCTGCTAGGTAAGTTTACAGAAGCCCACCGTCATCTATCATGATCCATTTGGTTTCTGCAAGGGCTGGATGATAAATTGAATTAGGTCATCCTTCCTGTTATTTTAAATTTTTGATGATATCAGCAGTTTGTGAGATTCTTCTGGGATGTGATATTGTTTTTTGTTGTTACTGACTTCTTATCTTGGCCAGAGAGTTTAAGAAGAAGCCATTTCAGGGACTTCCAGTTGGCCTTTCCTACCATAAAGTTCTTACTCCACAAGTCAGGGAACCAAGAGAGGCTGATCAAGAACATAGCCACAGAATGGGACCATTGACCCATTGGACCACTGTGAGGTGACCTTGAGTCAGATATTTATTTATCACTTAACTTCATAGCTTCCTTTCTAAACTAGAACAAGATACCATTTCAAGACCTCTTCCGGTGTCAGTTCAGATATAGTATCAATCTGTCTTTGAAAAGCCTGTATACTCCTCTTATCCCATAACATAGCTAAATCCCTGGTATGGGGCTAAATTGTGTCTCCTCTAAAATTCGTATGTTGAAGTCCTAACCCCCAGTACCTTGGAATGGAACTATTTTTGGAGGCAGGGCCTTTAAAGAGGCAATTAAGTTAAAATGAAGTCATTAGGGTGGCCCTAATGCAAAATAACTGGTGTCCTTATAAGAAATACTTCCATTCCCTTTTCCTCCGATGGTTAAAGGCCGCCACATGCCCTTCACCATTCTGAAATTCTAGTGTCATACCTAATGACACTAAAGAGCCCAATTTGAAGCAACATCTCATTCTGTCACCCCCACAGAGAACAACCATCATTATGTATCTCTGAGATATCAGTGTGTCTCCTCACTAGTGTTTTCCTTATAGGCTCAGTGAAGGAAGTGCTTTCTGGGCCTCCCCAGGGAAAAAGTCCAGTGATGTGTTCTCTAATCTCATGTAATAAATCCATTCTTTGGTTTCCATCTTCCTATGCTCTCTAACTTCTTGCTTATTACCATGCCACATAAGTTTGGTGTCTCAATCTCATACCATAAGACATTATTGTGCCTAAGATCTGAGAATCCATGTCAGCAGAATATCAGACAAACTCTTGGTTTGCTTGCCAGATTATTGACGCTCATGAATGAGTGCAACAAGTTAATAAATTCTTCCCAGTCCAGCCTTTAATTCCCCCTGCCCAGTCCAATGACTTTAAGATATACTCCTACACATGCTCCCCTGGTTTCTGATGATACTTAGGGGCCATATTCTCTAATTCCTTTGGTTTGTGATTTCTTGCTAAGCTAGGATTTGAACTGTGCTGAGACCTGATCTTAGTTATTTGCCTGAGAACAATGAGGGGTGAGGAAAACACTTTGAGAAGAGGACAAGCATTATCTTGTGAGGTATTGACCCAGAAATGGTCTTTGTTGATTCTTTGTGAGAGGAGAGGTTGCATTCTTCTGGCAAAAAGGAGATACTACTTCTGTCTATAGAGAGCTTTCAGGTAAATTTAGGTGTTCAAGATTTTCAGGTTTATCCACACATTATTCCAGCTAGAATGTGTTCAACTTTGCAATTAGATCTGTGACTGATTTTCAGCACATTCTACATTAGATACAGTATTTCCTTAAATGTTGCTATTAATGTTTGTTGGCTTTCACAGTATGTCTTGAGTTGATATTTGGCTCTCTTGAGTCTATTACTTTCTTCTATCAAATTCACAGAGTAGTTAACCAGCCATCTCCTTACATGTAATTCCCTTTCCTCTCATACTATTGAAATGTCACAGACACCCAATACTTAACACCTCACTATTCACCTTTATCTCTTCATGATCAAACACAGGTGATATTCTTAGTAACTGTGATGTCATTACAGACCAAAGGTTATCCCACTTCCGGCACAAATAAACTTAATATGGTATTCCTAGAAAACAAAGCCTGAGACAAAAGTTTAAGGGTAAATACATGTTGAGCATGTGATCCAGAGGGCTGGATTGAGGACCACGAAGAGCAAAGCAGAAAGAGTAGGAGAGACAATATAAAAATGAATGTCCACTGGATAGAGATATGAGAAGTATGCTCAGTATGGGACTGAGGACCCACTGAAATGCATCTTAGGGACTCCTTCTGAAGAAAGAAAGGGAAATGCATTCGTTCACTCATTTCTTTCACATTCGTAAAATATTTGCTCCACAAATGATTATTCTTCTCAGTTCTGGGTTGTATGTGCATTTGTTCTGTGTGAGTCTCACAGCAGAGCTTGATGCAGCATCGATAGAAAAGGCAGAAAATCCTAGAGTAGGAAGCAAAGAACCCACCACACAGCCCCAATGAATACAGCTGTCAGTTTAGAGGCTGGTTTAGAACCTGCATAAAACTAGTCACCACTGCTCTGGATGGACTAAAAGATAGATGAGACTGAGAAAGACTCTGAAGAAATGTCTGATAATCTCTATAACTCAGTAATTGCACTTTTAGGTTAGTAATCAACAGAAATGCCTCTATATGTGTAGCATTATTTATAAAAGCCTTAAAATGGTAACAACTCAAAGCCCATCACCAATGAATGAAGTGCAGAAGCATAATGTCAAATATAATAAAGCAGATCCAAGAGAATATATACTTGATTCAATTTAGTTCAAAAGTAGGCAAATTTAATCTAAGATGTTAGAACTTAGTGGTTACCTTTGGGAAATACATCTTGTGGATGCTGGGAGTCATCTTGCCTGGGAGCTATGCCCCTCTCTTCAAAACCAGACCTCAACTGATGACTAACCGACACAGGGGTACAAAAGACTAGGCACTTCCCCTCAAGGCAAACAAACTGTGATTTAATTTTTGCTCCAGAGCTACCTGCTTATGAGATCAGAGCAATCTTTGTCTTAGACCAATTTCTTTAGCATGATTTAGCTTTTTCCTGCTCTAAAATGGTTCCTTTACTCCTCTTCCCCTGGAAGCACTCCTCCTCCAATGACCACATGGAAGAATTTCTGTTTCAGGCTCTGATTCTGGTGAACTAAGCTAAAGAAAAAGTAAGCATTGATGACAAGGACTGATTGGAGCCTGCTGGTACTGGTGATGATCTATTTCATGAGCTGGGTGAGAGTTACCTGGGGTTGTTAACTTTATAATAACTCATTGATATGAACACTTACAATATGTGCATTTTTCTGCATTTATGTTATACTTCATTATAAAAATACTTAATGAGAGAGAGAGAGAGAGAGAGAGAGAGAGAGAGAGAGAGAGAGAGAGAGAGAGACTGCTCTCCAATCTCTTGAGTTGAAAACTTCCTGTCTCAGAATCATGAGTACTTCAAAACAGTCTCAAGACTCTCAACTTGGAAAGTCTGCAAACACCATGAGCACTCTCTGAATTACTCATAACATTCATGGGGCTTGCAAGCTACCTGCAAGTCTTCTACCTATATTAATATCCTTCCAAATTAGGCAAAATAGACTGGATAGTGCTTATCTAGAAAAAGTAGATTATGCAACAAAATCTAAAATCTTTGTGGAAAAAAATAAATAATAAATAAAATCTTCATGGTTTAGCGCAATAAAAGTTTATTGTTAAACAAAATCTATTGAAGTTTTAGGTAATTGGAGTGGTGGCCCAGCAATTCAGGCTTATTCGCTGTTGTAGACACTCTCTCAAGATGTGCTTCTACAATTAGCACCACAGAGCAGTGCTGGATAAATTTGTACCAGAAATCAAATGTTTTCATCTGGAACTGATATTGTTCACTACAGAGTATAATCCCCTGGCCAGGAATAGTCAGATGCCCCTGACCATCACATTCCTCCTACTCCCTGCCCTCAACTTCAGGGAGTTGGACTGTGAGAAAACACAACCCTCTCATGTGCCCAGAAAAAGAGAAAAAAAATGTGCCCTCAGAAAACTCTACCATGCTGTCACTGCTTTTATCTAAAAATTCTAAGTCAATTTTAGAATTCTTATGTTGGATGTGAGAAATAGACTTGTTCCACTTCTATATGATGTAAATTCCACAAGTATAGAGAATATTTGATTTTTTGTGTGTTTCTTAATTGCTCACGTGAATATTTTGTGTAGTTGCTTACTTCCCATTTCAAATTTGAAAATTAATCCCTGTAAGTGTGGCTTTGTAATCAGGAAATAACAATATTAGAACTTAAATATATTAGAAAATTTATAAAATAGTTGGGAAATGAATGGCTTTATTCCAAACATAAACATTTTATTTTCTGTAACAAAAGTTGTTCATTGCATTTTGGAATGATACTAACTTGTGTCTGTTCATATGTTCTTCATTTTCCTCTGGTGAAGACTCCTATCTCTTGTCTTTTTCTGTCTTGAGAGGACGTGTCCATCACAGGGGCTGCTCTCCAGGATCAATGTCAGAGTCTTATACTTTGGAAAAGAGCTTCTCTCTTTGGAAAACTGGCCCATATGAATCAAGCCATGAACTTGACCTTCCTTATTATTCATTTGTAAAACTAAGTTATAACAGTACATAAAATGTTACATTCTAAACTAAAAAAAATATGCAGAATAGGGGTTAATAAGATAATACTTAATAGTCCTGTATTTTATTTAAAATTAAGGCTCTTTAAGAAAATACCTTCTTTGGGCTGTTGAAATATATTTTTCTGTTTCACTTTTGAACAGAAACAGTTGATCACTTTTGTCTGCAGTTGAACCAGCTATTAGCTTTCTGGAGAGTCAGAATTCTCTTTGTTTTAGGATCAAATTTGTATTGCCTTGTTCCGTGGAAGAAATGGAAAAATCCTAGAAATAAAACAAATAGACTTACTACATTATACAAATGATTTCTAGGTTTAATTTAAATTCTTGAAAAACCCATCTAATTTGTGAGAATAAATATTTATGGCATTTTCTGTTGCAAATAACACTATTGATGCTATTCTATGACAAATAAATAGAAGAAATACATATATATTCACTTACCATCTTTCTGGAAAACAGCATCGACTTTATTGCCAATTCCAGGAAAGTCAGCTGCTATCATTTTGGGATAACCTGCATCCATGGATCGTTTATATTCATCATACCTGGTCAAAAAATAATTAAAAATGTCAGAACCATTTGTTAAACATGTAGCTTTCTCAAAATCATTATAGGGAATTCACAATGGAAACATAGTAAAAACTTTTAATTTCATAGATTATTTGTAAAATGAGGGATGGGATGAGGGGAGGTAGGATGTTGGGTGAATTAGATTTATAAGGTCCTTCTGAATTCCAGCATCTAATTATAAATCTCCGGTTGGTGCCATACAATGTCCTATTAAGGTAAAACATGACTAAACATAAGTTCTTGTTGGCTGAAGTAGCTCCATGAAGATGAATGCTATCCTCTTCTTTTTCAAATTCAGCCTCAAATGCTCCCTGGATTCCTAAGACAGGTATTACATGATGATTATTGATCAAGAGACTCGGATGCTGAACTGGCTACAGCCATTCATAGAAAAGGTGTCAGGTAGCTAGTCAGGCATGAGCAAAAGGGGTACAAAGGAATAGGGGCTCAGCCTAGAGACTACTCAAAGAACACCCTATTAGTAGTTGGAGAATCCCTTCTGTATCCCCAGAGACAAAGGACAGAATGAATGGCCATAATCTTAGCTGGTTTAATCCAGGCACAGACATCTGCGCAGAATGTACTACCCTAATTTGCCTACAATCTAATGCTCATTATATTGTCATTATAATACTATGTTTATGACTGGAAGTTCATGAATCTAATTATAACAGACTTAATTCTGGGTAAGCATATGTGCGCTAGGCATAATGTTATATAGCAGCCAAATGTCAATCAAAATGAACTCACTTGCCAATCACCTAAGAATGTCTTTGGGACCACCCAGCATGGCCAAAATATAATGCAAAGATTCCCGCTTTGGGATTGTTACAGCTCTCTTTGCTAAAACCATGTGCCTCCTTGTCTTTCTAAAATATACTTTTAATAAATCTTTTCTAAATCTCATTGACCTGTGATTCTTCACTACATCAATGAGGAAGAACAGAGATAAAATGCTAATTATACTTCTGTGCTGTTAGCCCCCCTGTTGGGGTGACACTGAAGTTTAAATCACCCACAATGGTAACAAAGGCAAGGCGATATGAAACTCATTTTAAAATGGTTCAATCTAGAACTTTCTTTTTATGTAGAGAGAATTTTCTGTACTCAATCTTTACCTCCAGTACTTGTTAGCAACAAAGAAGTACGTTTTCCCAGTATGTTCTTCAAAAACAGCAGCATCAATATTCTTCACAGTTGCAGGGAAGCCAAAGGATCTGTAAATGTCTTTGGGATATCCAGGCAGCACTTCCTGTCCCTGAACAGCCCAGTACTTATGACCTGCCAATCAAGAAACAGTGATGTAAATATTTGCTCAGGGCGTTTATAGATAGCAGATTTCCAGCTAACTTCTTAGTCTCAAATCCTGCAACAGTGTACTGGCTGCACATTAGAATGATTTAGGGAGATTTTTTTTCCAAATGCTGATGCTGGAATCCTACCCCAGACCAATTAAATCAGTATATATTTTAAAAGTTTCCTGGTGATTCTAATCTGCAGCAGCTTTGAGGATGAATGGTTTAAGGGGTTGGGAGCTTCTTTCCAAAGGCAAATGTTCAAGTGACTAAAGAATTCATGATGCCACCTCGGTGATAGTCAATTCATGGTAATTCTGGATTTCTCATACTTTAATGTACATATTAATTGCCTGGGAATCGTGTTAAAATTCAAGGTCTGGAATAGGACCTGACAACATGGATGTAATTTAAGAGTATTAAGTAAAATGAGATTCTGTATATCTAACAAACTTCCCAGGTGATGTCAACACTGCTGATCTGAGGACTACACTTTGAGAGCACGCCTGCAGCATCCTCTTCTGGCTGACCAGTGGGGGCCTCCACCTCTCAGAGGGGAATTGTTTGTATTTAAATGTTTCTGTTTCATCCCCTCTACAGTACTGATCTAATTCTCTTAATTTTATTTCTCAGTATCCCCAGGGATGTGGAGACTGTTTAAAATGCATAAATAGTTTTCATAGAAAACACTTTTGTAAGTCCAGCTTTATAAACAGGCCAAAAAATTTCTATCTCTAGTCATAAGCTTTCTATTTAAAATGACTCAAATATACTATGCAAAAATGATGGATTCCCAATGACTTGCTGAGACTTAGATTTCTTAAATTCCATGGAGAGTACTCTCTTATATCTCAGCCAATAAAAAATTAATTTATAAAAACTGAAAAATGACTAGAAGCATTACCTTTGAAAAACCGGACCTCATCTCTATCAGCAACCTCATAAGCAGCTTGAAGTCCGCTTGGCAGATTTGGCCAAAAAACAGTAATGAAATTGAGTTCAGCTTCTGGGTAGAAAGAATTTATGCGCATGTAGAACCTGGTTTGGAAAAAGAAAAAAGGTTTTGATTTAATCTATAGCAAGCTCTGGGTAACATCCTTCTTATTGCTGGCACTGGTGGTGTGCTGATAAATGTTTGCCCTTTGGGTCTCCAATGCGGGGGTGGGGAGGAGTGCTGGTTTGTAGCATGCGCTCATTTCCACGGTGGAAATCCTCCCACCATGGCAGATTTCAAGAGATTTGCGGTAGAGCACCATGTGTAGGACTTCTACCACACAAATACACTAGGCATAACAACCTCAAGAACATAAATGACTACTAAAATGTAGCAAAATAATTACAAAAGGGTGAGTTTTGATTATTTTATTACCTTTGGTTTAAATATAATTGTAAATTGATATAATTTAACTTTTGATAATGGTTGAGTTTAACAACCAGCTTAATTAATGTTCAAAATTTCAAAATTGGCTTTGGCAAACCATTAGGGTCCTCCTGAAGCACCCCACTGGCTGGAACATAACACTAATATTCTACATTTATTAGAGAACACTTCCAACACACAGGGCTTTTACTTATGTCACGCCCTACCCCATGAAAACCCTAAAAGAGAATATTAATCTCATTTTACAGATGGGAAATGAAGGTCAAGGATGCAGAAAGAGGTGTCTAAGTCCACACAGTTGATAAGAGGCAAAGGTTAATTTTAAACTCAGATCTGGCTGCCACTCCCTTTGCCTTGCTTTGGTTGGTGGTTAACAAAGTTGATTCTATGGCCAATAGGGACTGCAGAAACAGCATGTGGGCCTACAGAAGAGTTTCCAGATTCCAGAACACAGTGAAGACGTGACTTCTAGATCCAGTCCTGCTCCGCCTGACTGAGACCTCAGGTAAGTCGGCTACTATTACTGTTTCTAGCCTTTCATGTCTCCATGACTTGGTGATGTTAAATGATCTGCGTCCTTTTAATTTCTGAAAATTCTAGACTTCGTCCTGTTTCTTGGAGTCATCCCTCAAATACTTGTTTGGATATGTCTGTACTGCTATATTGAGAGCATTCTTTAAAGATCATGTAGTTCCTTAGCACCTCTCAACATTGAACCATACCCTGGATGGTTTACATTCATTCAGCTTTATTGTCTACACTTAAAAATCATTAAGAGAAGGATGAAAAGCATTAGCAGCCAATACTCTGCATTCTAGGGTAGATATGATCACAAAGTGTTGACACAGTGTGCACAACACTTCAGAAAGAGAGGCCGAGGAGAAGCAAGCCTTTCTGAGCACCCCTACCTTCTATGTGCTTTGGACTGCATCATCAGAAAAAGACTATGTAATTATTTTCCCTGGTCCTTTAGAAATCAGTATGGTGTGCATGACAGGCCTCTTTCTCCACTATGAGGTGACCCTAGCCTTTTTGTGACCACATGGTGGAAAGAGAGATCTAGGGTCCTCCTCTAAGGAGGTAAATACGTTGTGATTGCTCACATCTGCACAAGAGAGGGGCCTCGTGAACTCATGGGTTTTCCCCCAAAATGGCTCCTACTCTTCTCTAGGTCTCTGGGAGTGACAGAGTTCAATCATTAGCACAGACTTTGGGAAGGCCATATCTTCCAGGATAAAAGAGGTTATACATAAAGGGGATCAGCATGGTGGCACTATGAAAAGGACTGATTTCTCTTAATAAAGTAATAATATATTGATCATCATAAAGAGTGCAGTCAATGAAAAGATACCTGGAGTAGGGGTTAGAAGACCAATTATTGCTCTGTCACCAATGATCTCTGTGCCCTCAAAGGGTCTCCTTCCTTTTCTCTGCCTTAATTTACTGATCTGTGAAATGGGATTATATTTACAGGTTTTCTGCTTCAATGGTATTTTTTTCTGAGAATCAAATGGCAGAATACTTTTGGGAAAATGAAGTTGTTGTAAGTTCATTAGGTTATGCAAATGCAAGCAAGTGTTATTATTATATAATCACATATGTAAACAAATGTAAGGTAAATAATGTGGAAGCATAGTAGTGGCCCACAGGGATCCATAGCAGTGAGTGTTGTTATTACAAACACAGAATAAGGAGGCCTGACATCTTACTTGTCTTTGAAGAACATCACTTCTCCTCGAATCGTAGTTATAGCATCAAAGGTTAGCTTACTGTCACACACTTGTGGGGTTTTTGGGCCTATTGGCTGGATGGGATTTTTGGAAGGTCCTAAAGAAAAAAGATCTGGAGTTAGTGCTGTCTGGCATTGGAAAACTACATAAACAATGAAAAACAGCTTCTTAAAAGATACAACTAATGGATGTTTGAATGGCACCTTTGTCTATGATGTTTTTCTTTATACTTACCATATAAGGTGTGGATACCATCAATGTCATCCTGCGAAAGCTGAACGTCACCGGTGAATATGTAGTTGGGGTACATCAAAGCTCCAATATCAGCAGAATGAGAGAGTCCGAGGGAATGTCCCAATTCATGAGCAGCAACACGATACAAATTGTAATCTAAAAGGGTAGATAAACTTATTGCAATTACTTGAAATGTTTTCAGTTTTGAGATATTTAATTAAGTAGTAATATACAACTCTATAAGGACTAATGCTCATATTTTCTTCATATCTTTTAAAAATATAAAAAAAAAGACTTTTTTTTTCCTAAGGTAAGAAGAGTGCATTTATGAATAGTGAAGAGATAGGTTAAAGCCTAGACTCTATGATTACACTCATATGATTAAAAGCCAAACACAGTAGAATGAGTATAGCACAGATTTGAAAATCTTGTCAATGATTAGATGACACATATTATTTCACAGAGAGGCAATGGAATTCTATTAACACAAACTTTTTTCCTATTTACAAAAGTGACACATGCTTAATTAATGCTGGAAATTTTAAAAACACATATTGCCTCTCCTCCCTTAATTGCCACATAATCTTACTACCACTATTAAATTTTGGTGTGTCCTTCTAGTAAAAAAAAGATTCTATGTAGATGCCTACAAATAATACATTAGGATCTTTAATATTTTCTTAATAGAAATTTTAGAGTTATCTATTTGTAGCCAATAAGATGCTGTTACTAATATGTTAGAAATATCTTTTTCTTACAATTTTATAAATGTATTATGAATTTTCTAAGTGGTAGTAGTTTCATTTATGCATTCTTTTAGTTAAATCAACCAATTATTGCAAGAACCATGCAGGGGTAGGGGAACTGAGAAAGGCAAGACTAGTTGACTTACTTCTGAAATTGTTAGTCCACCATTCATCTTCATCAAAATGAACATCCCCTCCGATACCTGGGCCTGGTTGAAAAGCATGAGCAAGGTTTCCTCCAGGTCCGTCAAAAGGAGAATTGTCACGATGATCTGCAGAAAAAAAACCAAACAAACCCAGAATTCAACAAATGTCCCTCTTGAGTCTTATTTAGGCTAACACAGGAGGACAAGCATTTGCTTTGCTAAGAGGTCAAAAGACTTTAATCAAATGTGTTATAGTTTCTCTCCTTAAGTTCACAAAATTAATATTCCTTTTAAATAAGAAATTCTAGTTGCAAAGCTGAAGGGAGTAAGGAGCTAGGTAACGTTAAGGTGAGAATACTTTCATGCTACAAGAAGAGCTTACCTCCCCTGACAAAGAATATTATTATGTCTGCTTGACCCTCAAAGACCTGGGTGAAGGTCAGGGGTGAGACATTACTCCAGAGTTGAAAGGCTTTCTCGATGGCATAGTTCACATCTGCTCTTGGCAAATCTGGTGTGTAATTTTCAATCCTTAAAGATGAAATAAAATAGAGACATATAAGACCTCATTTTCTATAGCTCTGATAGGAAATAGTGTTCTCACTCTGGTGCTCATTCTGGTTACCTGTAGGTTAGGTGTGTACGCTCCCACCGAGGGTTCCCCTCAGTGAGGGCAAACTGAGCCACGTCAGGCACCCCGCATCTGGCCTGCTTCATCACATTCAAGGTTTTGGCATCTGGCTTCCCAGTCACTTTCAGCCCAAAGAATTCCTGCATCTGCTTCAGTTTTTCAACCACTAAACCACTCTTTCTCTGCCTTTCAATTGGATTCCAATCGCTCTTCAGATTGTAGTAGTTTTCCAGGTATTTCTGGTGAAAGAAATTATTGAGACACTGCATAGGAAATCTTTTTTTTTTCTAAAGGTTGACAGTATGAAGTTTTAACTAAGACAGAGAACTACTTGTAAAGATTATGTTTAGATTTCATGGTTCTTATTATCTTTATTATTGGTGAAAACTGTAATTTCAGAGGAGAAATCTCCCTACTGTTAGTTACGATGAAGTTAGAATTACAATTTGTAGAGTCAAATTTGCATATTGTTTTTTTAGATCCCCTTCCACAGCCAACTAGAAAAAAGGAGTCTGCATGGTCAGATGCATTTTGGGGGAGAGTGAGCTTTCTAACAAGGGTGGATTTTTTTGTAAAACTCCATTATACTACTACTACTCTGTTATATCGTGAGAAAATGCAAATAAAGGCTTTTACATTTCTGGCATTGAAATTCAGCATTTACCTGGACTGTCTCCAATTCTTGCTCTTGTGTTTCTTCTGAAGTGGCTACTGGGAAGCTGTGAGACCCTGTGCTCCAAAACAGCAGCAATAGCAGAGGAAGGCTGTGCATACTGGCCTCTGTCTTCCTTCTTTGTTAAACAAATCTGATAGCTCCTCACCTGCCTCTTACTCCAATATCTCAACTAGGAAGTTCTCTCTTTATATAAAAAGTCCTTGCACTTCCAGAAAGCTGGAAGAGGTCTGACTCACATTTCATAACATCCTTTAGATTAGCGGTGAATACCTTGAGTAATCAGAAATGATGACTCCAAACAGATTATTTGGGTTTGCTTTGTGTTGCAATCTTGTGATTAATATCAAACAGGACGTGTGTGAAGAGAACACACTCCACCATGTAAATGGTTGTTTTCTCCAATTTATTTCTACCTATTTGAAAAAGGCTTTATTGTAGGGGACTCAGATCACAGAGTTCTCCATGACCTATTTTTAAAAATAGGCTTTTGTTACTTGATTCTGCTGGTTTTAAAGTGCTATGTGTTGTACACACACTTTGCTCCCAGGTCAGAGGACAGAACTGCTGACACCATATGCTCTATGATTGTTCATTACCTATATTAATTGCAGCTTATTTAGCTACACAGGCATTTACTTTGGGGTGGCTCTCCTGGGTTCAGAGGGGTTCCCTTCTGTCTTTGCTAAGCTGTTTGGTACACTATTTGTGTAGCACCATGGTTTTATTTAATCTTTATTCAGGCTCAGGATCTAAGAACCTTGGCTGAGAAGACCCTAGCCCATAGGTGGGGTATGAAATAACTCCCTACCCTGTGATACCCATCAGTATCATGGGAAAAATAGAATCCTTTTCTGAAACCTGTCAGAATATACTAGGTGAAGCAGGGGACAGCAAAGATCAAGTGTGAATCTGGGGTCATATTTTTAATCATTTTTGTTTCCCTTGTTGTGAGCACATCTTTGCTCCTTGAAGTTAGGCAGCAATTATTTATTCCTTCATGTGTATATCCATTCATGTATTTATGCATTTATCCATTCAAAGATCTTATTTACCATCTTCTGTGCATCAGTTAAAAGATCTTATTTAGTATCTTTTGTGCACCAGTTACTATGGGAGAGAGTTAATTAGTAAAAAGACATCTTATGGGACAGCTAAGATAACTTTGACATGTCCCTATAAAGTCACACAGCTTAGTTTTACCAAAATGTGTTGGGATGAAGTGACTCTGAAGCTGGTTCAGCCTTGAGTTCCTGACCTTTATAATAATTTTTGCCAAATCTTACTTCCACCATACTTCCTACTTCCACCATAATTTTTTGCCAAATCTTTGCCAGTATTAGTGCCACCTCTAGCATTATTTTTGTATTCTTCTTTAAATTTACTTTACAAATTTTGCCTCATTATAGGTTTTTATGTCTATAAAATTATAATTTAATGTTTTGTGTTACATTAATATAAATACATGTATGTATATATAAGTACATGAAAAATGTATATTCGTGTATTCATGTTCCATATCAAATATCTGTGGTATCTATTCTACTCTTGGAGAGAAAAGTCGGTCTAAATCTGTAGCCTCCTCTACTCATGTCCCATTCTCTTTCCTTAAAAGTGTTTAAATGGGACAGAAAGTTGAGAAACACTTGCCCACCCTCTTCCGCTGGCTCCGAAAGCATTTTCCACTTTTCTCACCGTTTCAGGTTTGCTGTCACAGGACTTCAAGACTATTCTCATCTTATTGATTTCTCCTCACTCTGAGAACAACACCATATGTATATATGGTGTATCAATACATGTTGTGTCAACTCATGTTGGATTGATATAAAAGAGCTTATTTCCTCCCTAATCATTTCACCACAACTTTCTTATCTAAGTGGAATAATATTCAAGTTCAAAAGGGTAAGAGGAATTGGAAGGAGCTCTCACAAAAATGAAATCCTCTCCTCACAGTCATCAGATAGAGAAGGTGGGGCAGTGACCAAAGAACACTAGCAGCTGTGGCTGAACACAGACTGTTTTCAAAGTCAAGAGGTGACAGATACATCCTGACTATTGGGAAATCTGGCAAGTGTGACATTGTTGCCCCAAGCTTTGGGGCTTTGGAAACTCAAGAGAACAGCATTGTGACTATCTAGGACTGGGCAAGAAGTTACCTAAGATATTCTGGAAGAGTCTCATAAAATTTTAGTCTGGCAAGAGTTTATCTATCCTACAGTTGAGAAGTTTTCAAACATTTGTAAACTATTACATTCTTTAAACAAAATCCTTTTGAGAAAACCAATTTGTAAACCAAATGAAAGCAGTGCTCTGATGGAAGTGGGAAATGGAACCTGAGAGTCCTCCCTACATCACTCCCACTTTGTCCTCTGTCCTCTTTCCTCTAACAAAGTCCTCAGTTTCTATGAAACAATGAGGATTCGGCAGAGTGAACCTCAAAACCATGGATCTAGTTCAGCACCTTAATTTTTCTGAAGAAATTAGAACAGAGAAGTTGCCTACAGGCCTGGGATTATACCTCTTCATGAAAAGGAGGACCCGGACCTTCGTGGAAAGGAAGAGCAGATAGAGTTTGGACAAATACCATTTTCTCCTGGTCTAAAAGCTCTGAGTATTTTGTTATAACTTCAGGCATGTTGACATGGATTGGAAACTGGTTACTTAAAACACCTTTTTGTTAAATTTTTTTCACACATAACAAAGCATTTTAAATTAAGCTTTGGTTAAGCTGCAAGCTTCAAAGTTTTACTTGGTCCTGAATTTTAAAATTTTGTTAGGACGCAGGTAACTCCTGGGCTAGTGCTAGTGCTTGAGAGTGAAAAAAAAAAAAAACACATCAAAATCTAGAACAAAAAGCTGAGGAGTTAAATATTACCCAATTCCTAACAATGCCTAGACGTGGCACAGTTTCTAGAAGCTCAAAAGTTGTTAAAATTTTACTATTCTTCACATTTGGATTTCTTTTCTTTCTTTCTTTTTTTAAATCTGGGAGCTCTTCTTTCCCCATAATCCACTTTTGGACGTAGTTTTGTGGAAATTCCTTTACTTTTTATTCCCTAGGAGAATGACAGGCTTAAGAAGATCTTGTAAGTGTGGCCACGTCAACTAACTTCTGATGATTTCCAAACAGACTAATTATTCTGTGGTTTTCTCAATCCCTTCGTGCTCTGGAAAGGACTCAACCATTTTTGTATTTTTTCAATTGTATTAAATTAAATCTTGGAATTTCAGTTTTGCTTTGTATTTTTTTATGCTTGGACAGTCTACATTTTCAATTTAATAATTCAATTTGAGTGTCAGATATATATTTTTTTCTTTGCTCTTACAAGTCTTGAAATGGTCTTTAGCCAGAAACTTTAAATATTTAATGCTGTTTTGTTTTTGGAGTAGCATGAGGGAATGATGTGTCCCACCGCATGTATTCCCCCAACTTATGGCCATGTGGTAGCTTCATGAATAACTACTGTGTACTAGACACTTAACAGATTCTTTTTATCTATTAGTTACCTCAGTCTTCATGGTTACCCTTTAGGTAGAAATGAGTAATGCATCACCCTGAGTCATTTTTTGACAGGTGTCTGTTTTACAACAGCTCACCTCCTAGCAGTCTTCACAATACCCCTACCACCAGATATGAGACACATACTCTGGGCATAAATTTTTTGTCTTCTAAAAGAGAGAAAATGTTGTGAGACACCAGGCAAGTTACATTAATTCTGTCATGTCTGCAATGTCTCCATGTTACCACTCTGTCCCTTAGGCCTGAAAGAATCTTCTTCAAGCTACCACTCAATTATCCTTATTATCTTTACTAAAATTCATGAAATTGTAGTTTATGGTTACTACCTCAGCTTGGTAGGTATTTACGAGTTATTGTTGAATGAACTAATGAATGAATAAAACAATGAATAAATAGATACTAAGTGACATAAATAAAAGGGTCATTTCTCATTAGGCTCAGTTGTCTGCAAAAATGTCTTATGCCTATGGTTAGATTTTTATTTTTTTTACTTACTCTACTAAGTTTAAAATTATTTAAAATATCATGGTAGAAAATTTGGATATACATATTGAGTAGAGATTTTGAATTAAGCACTAAACATTTACTTTTGACTATTTGCCTGCCATGCTATAACCAGTCTGATTATTTTGAGCATTTTATTGACTTGTTTGCCAATAATATTGCCTTATCTGGATAATTTATTAGAAATGCTAGAAAATGCTTAGAGAATACATCCTTGAGACCAGCCTACAAACTTTTGCATCTGTAGCTCTCCTTTAAGGAAGTTTAAACCAAGGCCTTTGTGGAGATAATGCCTCTTTTACCATGGTTCACCTCATATATCTTGGAACCCTTCTCCTCCAGACCTCATATCTATGCATATGGATTTGAGACATGTGAGGAAGCTCAAAAAATACCTATGAGATTTTGATAATGCAGCAATGTCCAGACTATGAGTGGCTTGTTTGGGAGTTTCTAACGTATGAACCCGTGCTAACTTCAGAACTTTTTTCTGTGATTCAGGTCTGAGATTATGTTCTATTGCTGCAGAATTTTTCTGTGTTTTTGACAAAGTGGAATGCTTGCTAAGTTCACTGGCCTTTATCCACTTTTTAAAATTTCCTCTCAACTACTCCTGCCTCTGCTATAATTCATTGCGATGAAAGCTGGGCTAGTAAGCTGATTTTTTGAGTCAGTCAATGCTTATGAAATCTGGCTAAAAGAAATAGCATTTAACATTTATTAGGTCTTTGAAAATTTTAACATGCATAGCTATTTTATCCTCACAATAATACTGTGAAATTGGACAGATACTATTATTTCTATTCATAGATGAGGAAGCTGTGACAAATTTTCATGATTATTTTGTTCAAGTTGTCCCACTTCCAAGTGGTAGAGATAAAAATTTAAAATTAGGTCTTTGATTACAAAATCAGATGACTCAGCTTTTACTAAAAAACATAAAACATGGAGACATTTTTATGTACTTGACGTTGGGATGCATTTTTTAGTTCTAGTAAGGAAATCATTGTTGCAACAGTCAATGAAACAGCACAGTCTCTTTTTGCTTAAGTTAATGTCTCCCCTGTGATTTCAACCTTCTTCTCTTCCATGTAAGTGTTTCATCTGGTATAGACCTTTTCCTTCATCCTGTGAACACATCTGCCTGTGAAATAGATTGATGACCACAATGATAATTATTATTTCTACTGCTATTCCTCAAGCATCTTTCATCTTTATCATCAATCTTACTACTTAAGTTTAACATTGACTTTAACCCCTTGCACTGCACTCTCAGTGGTTACTACTAACTCCTACCACCAACTCAAATGTTTTATTTTCAGTGTAAATTCTCATTGATTCTTCTTGACATTTGATGCTCAGTCTCAGAAATCCTTCTTTCCTTGGCTTGGGAGTTTCTGCACTTTACTTTTCTCCCTGTATTTTTCTAATTACTTTTTTTTCTTTTGTTTGTTTGCTGGCATCTCTTCCTTTCCCTTCTCCTGAACCTTGACATTCACCAAAGTACTGCTATGAGTTTTTATCTTTAATCTCTGGCCACTTTTTTTTTCCAGGCAGTGTCATCTACTTCTATAACTTCAGCCAACATCTTCACAAAAATTCTTCCCTGCACTATGTTTTTCTCTAAACTCCTACCTGAGTTTCACCTGCCCCTGGATACACTTGATATTATTTTCTTTTAAACCAGAACTCTTATTCCTCACTTTTTTACTTATCTAGCACAGAGCTTCCTCAACACTTTGGTTCAAATACCAGCTTTGCCAAGTAGTAGCTAAATGACCTATTACCCAATCTTTTATGTCTTGGCTTTCTCATGTAAAAAATGGAAATAATAGCATGTGTTTTAGATAGGTTTCATGAGGCTGAAATAAGACAATACATTTACAATGTACATGGAACACAGTGAGCACAAAAAATATAATTATTTTTATAACTAAAATCCTCTAGTGGTTTCTGTTACTTACCAAAGCAATTGTAAATGAATTATAGCACTGAAAACCCTCCATGCTCTGGTCTAAAAATGACTCCCTAGTCCCACTTCCCACTCTGCCAAACAAACTGAATGATATTATTTCCCACATGTGCCTTGCACCTTGTTTTCCTGCTTTGTCATACTTTTTATATTCTTCTATTTCTACTTAATACAATTCTATCTATTCTTCGAGGTCCCGTTTAAATGTTACTTCATTCACACATTTTCTCTTTTCTCCCTCTGTGAGAAAGTTCTGCTCTAAGTTTTCATAGAACATTAAACTTTGTTAAAGCATTTTCCATATTTTTCTTACTTTGACTTCACTCTTCTAATGGAAGATAATCTGTTGAAAGGAAGATGCTGTCTTAACTGTGTTTGTATCCTGCCCATTTTCCAGGGCTGACCAGCTTTTTGTAGAGGTGTGATATATAAGGCATGCGGCTATATGCTAGAAACTGCAATCATAATCAGACACCAGGTTTGTTTTCAGAAGTTAGTTTTCCCATGAAATGGATGCAGCCTGATTATTGTATAAATTATCATTTTCTCAAGTAGCTGTTAAAATCTTAGGTGTAACTTATATAAATGGATATTTACATAAGCATAAATCTCCAAAATTATTATGGAAGATAACAGGAAAAATAAGATTCATAAGATAAGTATGTACTTTCCAGTCAATTTATCCAAAAATCTATTAATAGCTAAAATAAATTTAATCAAAGTCCCTTTTTGGTAGTTGTGTAAGTATGCTTCATTTTAGTTCTAGACTTCTTACTATTGATAACAGATCTTTTCATATTGGTATAAGTAACTTCAATTTGGGTATTTTTAGAGAGGTAAGTGGAGAGAGACTTAAAGGAGCCATGTGGACAATCTTTCAATAGGCTCTCCTTGGAGGGTCTTCTGTTGAGTCCTGGAGAGCTGATGAAAGTGAAGGGCTTTCAAGCCATTCTGTACACCAAAACATGAGTAAGTATTAGTTAGGATTTGGAGTAGGGGTAAGGACATGTAATTAGTCAATTTCAGAATCATGTATGACATTGAATTTTGGAGATTTGTTCCATTACAGAAAGGGGCTAAGTTACTGAGTCTTTGAATTGCCTGATGAAATAACTTAATCTTAGAGATCAATTGGAAAGGAAACCAATTTCTTCTTCCTTATTTCATATTAGTGGTCTCTGAAGGGGATAATATAATATTATTATTTTCCAAATAAATCACATGCAGTTAGAAGAGTTCCTGACACAGAATAACAGAATATTGTGCTAAAGAAGAGTTAGCTTTATTATTTTTATTGTTATTTGTCCTCTACTAACTAAATTCAATGTGAAGTGAGAGGCATCCATAGCTATCACTTCCAACCAGATTCTGTGAAGGTCTTGGGCTAGCATGAGTTCTATACAGAAGCTTACAAAAGAGAGTGTCGACCTCTTTGTCATAAGCCTGGTACTCTTCTATGGTTTGGGAAAATGAAGGTAGGTGCCCAGGCTACATATCTTTCTGACGGAGAATGCCTACAGTGGAGCATAATGGTTTTTAAAGAAATCTTTTCCAAGTAATTGAGCCAGAACCACTCAGGAGGCTCTATCTTGAAAGCTGCACAACTAGAGCATAGGAATATTCTCTTCATTGGCCTTGCATCTCAGCCCAAGGTCATGGAGCTCCCTCAAATCTCCCAGTCCTATTTCTCATTTCTTTCAGGGCTCTGCTTTCAAGATTGTAAGAGCAAATTCACATAATACAGGGATGAAAAGAACCGATATAAAATGGATCTGTATAAAAAAAGACCAGTGAGGATCACATATTTTACACACACATGTATATGTGTAAAACATATACATATATACACACATACATATATGTTTATATGTATGTTTATGTATAAACATGTATTTATGTATAAACATACATACATACATACATACATACATATGGGTCTTTATGACTCAATATCTATAAATATACATATCTATATAACTATACATACATAAATATACTTAACAGAATGCTTGAAAAAATTTATACATATAATTCTATGTCACAAGATTGAGATGTAAAATTGTATTTTTTTATTCCACAATTTCACCTACCTTGCCAAAAACTTCACATTCCCCAGTCTCATAGGTATCTTCAGGACTGCAATTAAAAGCTACTTTATTGATAGTAATCTCCAACTTTTGAGAAAGCTTGAGATCATCTGAGGAGGTGATGCCAAATGTCTTCAACTAAGAGAGGCAAGGAATGGTTGGAGGGAAGCATGAGGAAGAGAAGCAGTTTTCTTAAACTGGAAAGGAGAACATTAAGGTTGTTCCCCACCAGACATACAGACCCATGTTCTACTTCTAACTTCTTGGAAGCTTCTGGGGTGGTTTTGAGGTGGGTCTATGAAGGCCAGATCCAAGAGAGCTGGATCCTTCCACTGCACAGGTGAGAAAAAAATTCAAACTCAGTGATTACCTATTCCAAGGCATCAGTAGGTGGCAGAGTGGAGATTTAAGTCCAGGGTTGTCTGTTGTCAATCAATGTACGTTCCAATATTAGTGCTTTGAGCACAAAACAGTGGCTTTCTCATGGTAGTGAGCACAGTTACCTTGTTCATGGGGAAGGGATGTGTAGGAGAATCCTCTTTCAAGTACCACCACAGGGTGTGGTAGAAAAAGCCCATAATTTTGAATCAAATGATGTAGGCTTGAATCACAGCTGAGAAATCTTGGATGTTATCATCTGCCAAAGGAAATAATAAAGCCTAGCCCATATATTTATGATATAAATGAACTGACAGGAGCTTTATAAATTGAATGACTACATATTGTAATCATCATTACTTTCTGACCTATCTTCATGATCAGGTACTATATATATAGTAATACAGGATGAACAGGGATTCACAGACATAAATTCTATTTTTTTGCCTATAGTTAGAAATTTTTGAAATAAAAATATAAATTTGTTTTTTGAATAATAACCAAAATACTATACAAATTCAATATACTTTTATTGATTGATACTCCAGGCAGCTTGACCGCAGATGTAGGGTTATTAGATATTCACAGAACAGAATAGAGAACCAGAAACAACATTCTGATGTGAAAGAAAACAAATTTTTGTGTAAGGTAGATTTTGTGTCATATCTTGATTTTGAAGCTTTTCAGACCTGTAACCTTTGGCATATTAACCTCTTTGATATTTCATTTTCTCGTGTACAAAATATAAACAATAGTATTAAGATCTGCCAAGACATTTTGGAGGGTAGTTAAATCCCCAAATGCAACATACATCATGCTTGCCATATAATAGCCACTCAATGAGCATCAACTCCTCTTAGACTTGAAAGACACACAAAACCACCTACTTTAACCCTCTTACATTGAAGATGAGGAAATCAACCCCCTAAATTTTCATTTATTTTCTCTAATTTAAAGCAAAACTATTAGAACTATAGTTCGTCTTGATGAGACTGTATCAACACACTAAATATTGATAGTAAATAATCACCTATAATATAAGTTAAATGATTCTTGAGGAAATGCTTATCACGCAGTTAAATCAAGTAAATGAGAATATAATTTTTTGCTAAATTAACGTCATAAACCAACACATTAAGTTACCTTTTTATTGGAACCTCAGGCAAGAAGCGGCCATTTATAAGGTGTCATCATCACCCTCATTGCATGAGCTAAATGTGATTCTGAGAATAAATGTCAAGGTGGAAATTATTTTTGTTGCATAAATCATGGCCAGGAAGTCATGTATCATACATACTCACCTTTACTTTTATCTTAGAAAAGTAAAACACATTTTCCTCTTAATCATGCTGAGGAGATTTTATTGCTAAATATAGGTGTGTTAAGAATCAGCTGTGTTTCTGTGGCCTGTCACTTAACAGGACCACAGCCTGGGGTGAAATTCTCCTCCAAAGCAGTTTTTTTTCTACACTTAATCCTGTAAGGATCAATGATTGATGTGGAGCCTTAAGCTTCTCTCTTCTTTAAATCCTTGGAAGGCCAGGGTGCTTATACCCTTATATTCTTTCCCCCTCTCTGAAGCACTTTTAATCTACTTCAGAGATGCTTAAGAAATTTACTTGAAGTGCAGGAGGTATTTGTAGTACTTATTAGCTGAGTAAGTTAATAGTTTAATTTATTGTTTATAACCTGACTACTTCTCAAATGGATTTACTGCTGAATTATTCATGGACTGATTAATTAATTAATATTCTTTTGGGGAGCAGTTTCTCTTACAATTATTAAATAAAATTTAATGTTCTTAATTATATAATTATCAAGTTGAATACTTAATATACTTCATTCTATAATATAGCTCAGAAAAAACTTAAACTTTTCTTCACTATAGCCAAACCAACTCTGTGCTTCCCCAAATATGGTATGTTCTCTCATATCTTCATGCCATTGCACATGTTGATCCCTTCCTCCTTACGCTTGGCCTGGTTGTTTGTATCTAAGATCAGTCATTGCTTCCTTCTCAAATTTGTCATTCATTCATTAACTCATTTATTCAATAAAAATTAATAAACAATAAGTCACAGGCACAGTGTGAGGTAGTGGGGACAGTCTAGTGTGGAACATTTTTGAGAGGAAAATTACCACATGCTGTGCATTAATGGGGGTACATAGAAGAAGATTGGACACAGACTGGGGTAAGACAGGGAGGTCAATAAATGTGTCTCTGAGAAGGTAACCCCTGAGCTGGGTCTTCACGAGCAGCTGAACTAGGAGAATGGCTTGTTTATTTTCATCGGGAATCATTCAATTAGAAAGAATGACAAACTGAATTAAAGAGAGATTTATTTTAAAGAATCAGAGGAATCTTGTGGAATCCAATATTGAGAAGGGGTTTGAAGGGATAGGTTGGGCAGGTAGAGTTATATCCCTTCAACCCCTCCACTAGCTTTTCTCAATGGTCCCTAACCCATTTCCTGCCACTCAGAATGCTACCATTCTTGTTAGCACCCAGTAGGGCAGTACATTCAATTGTTGCAGTTCAGCCAGATGCGATTAATTTCTGGGCACATATTCTTTGTCTGAGTTTAAATAACAGTCTGCAAGGGCTTCTGCCAAGTTACTTACTGTTTTTACTTATTTTTAGTAAGAAAACCTAGACTGTTGTGTGTCCCTTTTCTTGGAGAATTGAAATGACAATAGGTAACCAATAAATTAATTAAACACTTTTACTTTTCATTTTAAATCCTAAAACTTTACTCTCAGAAAGTCCATGGCTTGCATTTCAGGAGACAGTTTAACAAAGATGGCAGTTGAACCGACTGCTTTTTCTCCTCTCCTTGCTTGCTGCTGGCTTCACCTTGACTTGGCATGTTCCTCTGCCCTGCTGGGACACCACAGCCAATTCCACATATTCTCTGAAGTGCTGTGGCTTGCCAACAGAATCCCTCTTTACATCTAAGCCAAGAATCATTTTGTTGGGAGGTTATTTCCAGTGGATTTATAAGAATGAACTTAAAGAATCTCTTGGAATCCAATTAAGACTGTCTTCCTGAGAAATGGCAAGATCACAGGCTCTCCTCTCTGTTTCTGATTGTTTCTCCTTTTCAGTCTCTGAATGTGCTGCTCTCATGTTCTTAGCCTTAGCATGAATGTTTGCTGTTTTTTTCTCTTTTTGTAGACCAGCTTTACTTCAAGGTGGATGCTTCCCTCTAGGCCTGTGCAGAACTTTGACATGCCCTGGTCCTAACTCTGGTTCCAGTCCTGGGTGATCTTATAACTCCTGTCCCCACCAAGGTCTAACCACGTGTTCTGAGTCTGTTTTTAATACAGTGAAAGAACACCCATTTTTCTCTATTTTATTCTTATGCCCCTCTCTAATCCAGTTACCTGTGGGTACAACTATGGAATTGCTGGTACAAACACAGTTGCTTAGGTCCACTACATCCACTGGGACTTTGGGAGAATATGTCTAGAGAAGGAAAAATGAACTGGGCAGAAGTACCAAATATGTCCTCCTTGTGAATATAAGTTATAAGAAGGCAAGAAAGGATGTGATTTGAATTTGATTAAAGCTCTTAGCAGTGTGCTTGGCATATAATGAGTGCTTAGTAAATATTGCCCAAAGAGTGAATAAATGAAGAAACAAATAAATATCTCCTACCCTGTCTGACTTTATGTTTATCTCCATATCAGTGATATCTCCAAATTGTGAGCTCCAGTGGGGTAGGAAGCATTTCTGTCTCTTCTTAGCAGAGCAGAATTTTAACTCTAATCCTGCAAACTGTAGTCTCGTGGTTGTGACTGTCTTCATAAGCTTATAACTCACTCAAAGGGATATGATTTAAATTTGATTAATCACAAGACTGATGTGGGCTGAAAGCATTGAGAAAAAGACTTGTTTGCTTCAGAGTTAAATGTAACATATTAGAACTTTGTAGGAAAAAAATTTCAAAACAAGTTAATATACAGAAAAATTTAAGGATTGAATTGTCATTTTCTGATGTAGAACTTGTCAAGGATATTGATCTGATGTTCTGTAACAGATCTTTAAAATGTTTTTAATGCTTTAAAAAATCTATTGTGGTCTTACATGTCACATGTTGTCCTAGGAGTATGCTCACAATGTTCTCTTGTGAATCACCCATGGTCTTTCTTGTGGTATCAGATTTTGCAGTGATTTCTTAATGGATTAATCCCAATGGACAAATCATCAAATATTCTCAAATTATGAAATGGTTACTTTTTAAATTAATAACAGACCATATTCCTATACATTTAGATGTACATGAAATATTTTATTACATGGCTTGACATTCTTTATCTAAATGGGAAAATAATATTTAGTAGCCTTATAGGAACTTCACCAGTTAAGAGCCATCAACTTTTGAATGTCTGTATCATATACACACTCCTAGGTCACTTTGGCCAATCCCTTTTGACTCAACTTACTAGAAAGAGCCAACCACTTCCTCTATATCTTTTCTGACTCTTACTCTATTACCTTGGTTAGTTTTTCCTTTACTCATTCCTTTTTCTGTTAATCACGTTTATAAATCGATTCATGTCAAGACCAAGAGCACAGAAGCAGCAGAGTGGATCAAACATAAGCATGGTGTCAGATAGATTAGATCCTTGGCTCTGCTACTTATTTTCTGAATGACCTTGAGGATTTGGCTTAACATTTATGAGCAGCAGCAACTTATATTTGTAAAATAAAAGGATTTAATAATGTCTATTTTATAAATGAGAATTAAATGAGATAGCATATATAAAATGTTTCCTATTTGCATTAAAATAACACTAGTAATAAATATGTCTTTCAGTTGGATTTGTTAATGTCTAAAGGCAGCTTTTTTGCATGCCTATTAATACAGTTTTACTTGTATTATAATTAATATTCAATTTATTAAAGACAAATCTTTAAGTTTTTTAAGATTTTAAATTCAAATTTCTAATCTTGTTATTACATTTATTAAATGTGGTAAAGGTGCATGAAAATATTACAATTTCACTGGCTCTTTGAGTAATATTTAATTGAATCATATGATTAAAATATTGAATTATCCCTAAACATTTAATACTATTTACATTGACAAATAGCATTTTAATTAACACTTTAAGTTACACTGGTGATTTAATATAGCTATTGTTTCAAATAATCCAAAACTATTAAGCAGACTTTAAATCCAATAAGTAAGGTATTTCTAAGTATTTATGTATCTCTTATTAATATAATAAAGCAAAAAATTGAATTTATTAAACAATATTTTTATACACTTTTCAAACACCTTAAGAACAGAAAAAAGACATATCCCAAAACAGGAGGGTGATTACATAGCATATTGCAGCAAAATACATTACTTAAATAAAAGTCTCAATATTATGTTCATTATTATCATGTCTATATATATTTAGATACCTTCTCTCCAGAAGCAGCTAATTTACTCCCCAACTAAGGAGATGATAATTACTATTTCAAGTCTATTATAACAACTAAAACTATACATACTATTATTATTAATGATTTCAAATCAAGGCAAAAGACTTTTGTACTGCTTCAAGGACAATTCTACCCAAATTCCAGATTAGCAAACTAAAGAAAATTACTTTTACAAACTATTCCTGCAGAATTTGAGTAGATTTAACATGCCCTTCCCACAGTCTCTCTTCACAATGGGATCACAACGAATCTCCATGTTGCTTGATTTTTGGTAATGGGTTTCTTAAATGCTTTTGAGATAATAGCCTGTCTGTTCACTGACTGGTGAGATTCTGTACCTTCTTCCTTTAAAAAAATTTTCTCATCTGTGTTAAATGTACCATTCTGTTGGTTTATTGCCAAGTTTCAACCTGATTCCCAGCTTCTGCTTTCCTGTTCCCTCTCCACAATCTAGTGTTACTGAACCACTTTCTATAAATGCAAATGTTCTCCAAATTTCCAAGGCAAGAAGAATTAAGTAGATTCTTTAACATTATTTTGTATTCAGTATCATATCACCATTAGGGCTGGACTTGTCTTGACATGGGCCATAAGTCTGGTCTCTGATCTTGGCCTCTTTTTGGTGCCGAGAAGCACAGATGAATGGCTTATCATCACACAAACACACTCCAGTCCTTCTATAACAAGACAGCTTGGAGAAATTTACAGAGGTGGACAGTATTAGGTGTGAGGTTCCCCATTGTCTGTTATAACTTGAGATAGCACAGGAAAATTTAGAGAAGAAAGATATCAGATGCAGACAGAAGAACCCTGTCCCTTGGGCTGTTGGGATTTCAAATTGCAGGAGTGAAGAAGAATCAGCCCTCATCCTTTGTGGTCATGCAGTATGATACAGTAGAACGTCCAGTTCAGAATAGAATCAAAGCTAGGTAAGATAAAGCTATCCAGGCTGATTTATTGTCTATTATCCTAGGCAAAAGAAGAGTATAATCTTTGAAGCCAGGAAGATATAAATTAGATCCTGCGTGTGCTACTTACTACGTGACCACGGCAAAGTTACTGAATCACTCTAAACTTGTATTTCTGCACTATTGAGACAAACCACCTACTCATTAGTCATTATGAGGACTAAATGAACAGTATATATCAAGCCCTTAGTACAGTGCCTGGCAAAAAACAGATATTCAGTAAGTAAATGTCTAGTTCCTTTTCCCAACCAAGCAAAGACACGCTTAGAAGAACTGTGAATCAGGTCTGGCAATACAAAGAAAATACATTTTTGCTTCCTTCCCAGCCCGACTTTTACTGAAAATTATCTGCAGCTGTTACGCTTTCTCACCTCCCAAATTCTGTTTGTGGTGGATGGACAGAGATTGCTGCTCAGTAGCTCTTCCCTGACCCTGCTGTGTAACAGCAACGTGGCTAGGTAAAATCATCCCATCCTCTTTGCCTCAGCGATTTTTCTAAGATGACCACATAATTAGACATGATCCAACAGAGGAAGACTCAGAAGTGTGGTTTGACGGTTGAGATTAGTGCTTTGCACAGGTATGATGCCTGGAACTACTCCAGGTATTATGCTGCCATAAGAAAAGCCAGCCTGAAGATAAAACTGACACAGAAGACAGAGTCAAGACAGAAGTAGAATGGAAGATTATATTGAAACTGAAATCTGCCTGATTGCTGTGCTTTTAAGTATTGCGAATAAAAATACACTTTTATTTTTTATTTACTTTTTGAAAATGTTTTCCCAGATTTATTGAGGTATAATTTACAAATAAAAATTTTGTATATTTAAGGTGTATGTTTTTATATACCTCTAAATTGCACAATGATTACCATAATCAAGCTAATTCACAGATCACCTCACATAGTTACTGTGTGTTTGTGTGTTTGTGTGTGTGTTAAGAACACACTCAGCAAATTTCAAGTATACAGTACAGAACATAAATTATGGCCACTATGTTGTAATATTAGATCTCCAGAACTTCATCCTACATTACTAAAACTTTGTACTCATTAACCCAAACCTCCCTATTTCTTCTACCCTCTGGTGCCCAGCAAGCACTATTCAACTGCATTTATGAGTCTGACATTTTTCAGTTTCAAATATAAGTGAGATCATGCAATAATTTTCTGTGTCTCGCTTATTTCACTTAGTATAATGCCCTCAAGTTTCATCTATGTTGTAATAAATGGTAGAATTTTTAATTTTTTAAGGCTTAATCATATATGTGTGTATATATGTGACATTTTCTTTATCCATACATCTATAGGCTATCACTTAGGTTGTTTGTATGTATTGGCTACTGTGAATAATGCTGCAATGAACATGGGAGTAAACATATCTCTTTGAGATACTGATTTTATTCCTTTAAATATATACCCAGAAGTAGTATTTCTGGATCATACAGTAGCTTGTAAATTTTTTGAGAAAATTTCATACTATTTTTTATAATGGCTGCACAAATTTACATTCACACCAAGTGTTCCCTTTTCACATTCCCATCAACACTTACTTTTTGATAAATGTTTTTATTTTTAAACCAGCTGGGTTTTTTTTTTTTGCTACCTGTAACCAAAAGCATTTTAACTTACCAATATTTTTACTCACTTTGATCAGAATTCAACTCTCACTCCACCAATACTATTGTAAAGAGTATCAAATGGCTCACGTGGTAGAGAATCCTGCAGATAGTTTTCTTGCTCTTCCATTTCACTCAGCTTTTGAAAGTTACATTTTTCTTCATATATGCAAGTGTGCTCAAGGATATTTATTGCAGCATTGGGAATAATAGTGAGATGTTGAAAATAACCTACCAATATACTGAATATTGAAAATAATCTACTGATTTACATGATTTCATTTGACTTATTTTAATTTTAAATATATTATGTATTTTTCAAATCTATACTTTATGTATTATTAAATTATTTTTATATAATATTTATATTTATTTCAAATATATTTATTTTATAATTTAATTTTAATTTAAAAATTGTATTCATATGATGTATGCATTTATTTAATTACTAATTTAGTCATCAATGTGAGACTGAATAAATAAATTATGTGTATTTTTCATAGAATGCAGTCAATAAAAGTGAAACAATTCTATATGGTTGCCAAGATATATTAAGTAAAAATAGCAAAGAGCAAAACAGTATGAAATTGCATGCTACCATTTTAATTTAAAAATATGATATTAATTCTCATGTATGTATAAAATAGCTCTGAAAAAGTTCATAATAATGCATTTGGTTGCCTCTGAGAAAAAGAACTAGATGGTGGTGACAGGGGTGTAAGGTAAATTACTTTCATTGCATAATGTTTTTTACCTTTTGAATTTGTGTTGTGGTTACATAGTAGTTGTCAGAAATAAATAAATAAATAAATTTAGATAACTTTAAAAATAGAGAAATGTTCAATTCCTGCCAAAATATTGCTATTCACTAGAGTTTCATCTTAAAATCTCCCATATGGTCTATTTTATACTCATGGTTTCAAACAACGTAAGTCCTGAAAAATCTCACATATTTATATCTTCTTTTTTAAATGGAGATATACTTGACCTATAACATTGTATTAGTTGTACAATACAATGATTTGATATATGTATATATTGCAAAGTGATTACCATAGTAAGTTTAGTTAATATCCATCAGCACACTTAATTACTATCTCTTCTCTTTTGAGTTCCAGATTCTTACTTCATGGCCTATTTGGATATCTCATAGACACTTCAAAAATTGGCAGAACTAAGCAATTCTTCTTAACTCTTGTCCTCTCTTCACAAAACTGCTTCTCTCCAAATCCTCCGTCATCTCAGTAAATGCTGTCACCATTAACCCTCACTCTCGAGGAAGCTGTCTGAGAATTATTCTGTGTACTTCCTCTCTCTTAAACTCCATTTCTAATCTATTGCAAATTCCTGTGGTCTATGTTGTATGTATTTTTTCTATATCTTGTGTCTGACTCTCTAGTGTGACCACTTTAGTCCAAGCCATTATGTCTTCACCTAGTTTCCCTCTATCCCTCAAAACCTCCAATAATATGCCCTCAAAAGTTCTTTTAAAACTACCTACTTCAAAGTAGACCCTTCTTTTATTCTATAAAAGTCATTTTTTTGTCATAACTCATTAAATTTAAAATTGCATATATGTGTTTGATATTATTTATATATACTTTCTTGCTGGATTATAAACTCAATGAGGACAGTGGCTGTGTCCATTTTCTCAGACTCCTATGCTTACAACCTAGCACAATAACTGGCATGTGGAATATGATTAATAAATTATTCTCAAATGAATGAATAAGTTACAGAGTGAATGAGCTCTAACTGTGTAGCAGATGTACTAGACATGGTACTAAGGGGCAATAAACCTGTCAGGATAAGCATTTTCTAACATGGACAGATACAAAATGAGTACAAGAGGATATTTCTATGTGTAAATAGGATAGATATGAGCAAATTTGTTTGCTAGGGCAGGAAAGAGGCTCTACTGAGGTAATATAGCAATAATTGGAAAAATAAAGAACAGGTTTAATTTTGCCACCTGAAAAATGAGGTGTGTGAATTAGATGATTTGCTGTAATTATAGGATTCTGCTTCACAAAATTTCCCCAGATTCTGCCCTACAAGGTGAAAACTGCCCTAGATCTTTCTCCTAGAGTATGTTAGGAACACATGTGATGTCTGGGTGATAGATATAAGCATCCTGTTTGTAGGGAACCCGGGGAGGGCAAGTAGTAAATTGTCTTCAGTTCTGGATAAGCCCACTGTGAAGCCACAGCCATAGCAACCCCACCCTGCCACCACCAGTGTCCAAGCATCTCAGGCTGTCTACTGCTAAGTACATAATGTGTTCAAGATTGTTCTTGAAACAAAGGAAACAATAAAATAGAATAACTAACAAAACTTTATTAAACAACAAAGAAACAATCTATATACAATCCCTTGTCTCTTGCACGTGAGTGCTTCATCCTTATCTGTGGAAGGTTACTCCATGTGACCAAAGTGCAAGCACAGCAGCTGGTGTGAATGCCCTATAATATGTGACTCTGCTTGACAAGACACGCAGTTCACACTCGCATTCTCAGTCACTGCACATGCAGGAGAAAATGCACCATTTCAATTCACAAAGATGTAGCTTCATTTAAAATGCCCATGTTGTGCCTTCTATGTATCTCTCCTAACAATTAAACCAGCTGTTACTCTTCAAAATATGTGTCACTTTCTTTGCATTTGGGTCAAACTCCAACTGTGAAGATCCACTGATGAAATAGAAAAACCCTGCAAATATAGACAAGGAAAATAGATATTTTTTTAAATAAATAAATTTAAGAATATATGAAACCCAGAATAATAGATTACTAGAAATGGAAAGTGTTTATGGAACTATGCCAAGAACTGTGTTATTTTACACAATTATTTGTTTATTTCTGTGAGGTAAGTATATTTAACTCTATCTTACAGATGAGAAAGTTGAGGTTCAGACAGATTTAGATGCTTGCCCAAAGTCACTCAACTAAGGAAAGGATGGAGACAGCACTCCATTCCAGCTCTGTCTGATAGTAAAATCAGGCTTTGGGTTATTAGGTTATTCTGCTTCCAATCAGATATAATTCTCTGCTTCTTGGGAAACTACAACCTTTTTTTTCTTTCCTAATACTCCTCTCATTTTCTCACTTTGTAGCTTGAGGGGCATTTCTGTCCTTAGAGAAACGCACAGGACCTGCTATAGCTCTGCTGTCATGGTACTCTGGTTACCTTTCAATAAAAATCATCAGCCTCCATCTATCTATACTTTAGTAGGGAAAAAAGGTCTTTTTTTAAACTTTGGATACATGGATAGGAAAGTATCTGCAATTATGGGCCAATGTAAGTGATGACTGACTACTCAGAGAAGGTAAAAAAAATCTCCCTGGAATTAGTAGTAGCAAGAGCATGGAATGAAGGGAAAGCCAGCCAACCAGTATTAAACTTGGCCAAACCACTTGAGAAGATTTTTATACTGATATGATAATTTGAAAAGTAATAGCTCTAGATGTAAGGAGGTGACACTTGAGAACTTTGGTTTTATCTAGATGTATAAAGCAGAGAGATTTGTGTTAATTATTCTTATGATTCAAAGCAACTTATATAAAGTAGTTGTATAATTGGTACAAAATTGGCCAACTGAAATTTGGAGGAGTGAGGAGAGAAATGCTTAAAGAAAATCTGTTATTAAAAACTATTTCAATTCTTCCTTTTCTCGGATGCCATAGAATGTTTGTTTCAATTGCCCTATTGCCAACAAAATAAGTATCCTCTTACCAAATGCTTCAAAAACAGCATTAACCTTCGGGTTAACTCCTGGAAAGTCTTGCACTATTTTCCTGGGAAAGCCTGGATCCATGGACCGTTTCTTCTCATTAAATCTGCACCAAATAAAAGAATACAGCTCAGGATTGCAAAGAGGCCATGTTACCAAAATTCATAAATCATGTTAGGTTTAATATGGAATTCTAGTAAACTTTCCAAGCACTGCAAATAAATATTAAACCTGTCTAGCACTACAAAAATATGTGATTTTAGCGGTACTGCAAACTTAACTCAAACTATATCTTCACCTAGAATAGAGGCACACATTCTGATCTAGAAGATGCTGCTTGTTATTACATTTTATAAGCCTGGGCAGAAAGAATCTTAGTCATTTTTCTATCACAAAGACATGAAGATATGAACAAATACATAAAGTGCATTGAATCTTTTTCCTCAAATACAAATTTCAAGTTCTCCACCATGCTTGGCTCATGCCCTCTCTACCCTGTATATCTGGATTTCCTATAGCAGTCTCCTAGAAAAAGCGAAGCACAGTAAATATATTTTGGACTTATTGGCTGGACCTTGGTGGGTCTGCCCAGATGTCACAGAGTCTGTGCAGATGGCCAGGAATTAGCTTCTATATGAGTCTCGGGTACTGTCCATGAAGCTGGACTGCTCCTGCTCATTGTCCTCTTAAAAAGGCAAGGTAATGAGTGAGTAAGATTAAAGGAAGTCCTTGAGAATCACAGACTAAAACTGAGAAGATGAAACAAACACCCAACATGAATGTGGGAAAGGATTTAAAATTGTGGCCTGGATTCTCAGGGCTTCTTTCAAAAAAGAGAAGTCCAATTGGATTTGGAGTGCAGTAGGAAAAGCTTCATGGAGATTGCTGGACTTAAGCCAGGACTTGGAGGTGGATAAGGTTTGGGTAGGTAGAAGAGAGAAGAGGGTGTTCCTGGTAGATGTGGCAACAGCACAAAATTACTGGGGCACATGGCACTCAAAACAGAAGAGCTTAAGAAATGTCTGCTGCCAGGCACCGCTGTAGTTTAAAGTAATCACTTACTCCACAATTGTCTAAAGCTCCATCCTTCCTACTGAGCGGGAAGCAGGGCTAAGAGTAAGGCAAGGAATTTTCTTAGAAAAAGGAAATAAGTTCTCTAGTTAGGTTCCAAACAAAGTCATTCCAATCGCATATTACCTCCAGTATTTGTCCTCTACAAAGAAGTATGTTTTCTTTTTTTCCTTATCAAAAACGGCTGCATCTATTTTCTTTACTGTTGGAGGAAAACCCAGTGTTTGGATGCCTTTAGGGTAACCTGCTTGTACCTCATTTCCTCTGATGGCCCAGAACTGATTTCCTGTTAAAAAAAAAAAAAGATTCAGAATCACATTGAATTTATAACCACTAAGTTTTGTGGCTTTAGAAATATCTTTTAGCACTTTTGATTTTATAGTAAAAAGGAAACTAGAATTTTAAGTTTAGTCACCAGCTCAAAAATTTAACAAAAATTTGCCTATTGAATGAATGAACATAGATCAAATGAGGGAATATAAAGCAGGGCAATTTATTTTCCTGTGTTCAGTTTTATCATCTGTAAAATATAAATAAAACAATACCAGTTCCAGGTATTTTTTCATTATCTTAGAGTAATAAAGTAGGCAATTTTTGTCATAGTAGAGAAAATTAAAGCACTATTCAATTTTCCTGTGAGAGGATTTATTTCAACAAGTTAAAGAATTTACTATGTAATAATTACCTTTAAAAATGAAAACAATATCCCTGATAGTAACTTCATATGCAGCATCCACTGTTGAAGGAAGAGATGGCCAAAATGAAGAAATCAAATAAAATCCAGGTTCAGGTATGCTTAAAGATTTACGCCAAAAATGTCTGAAACATATGTAAAAAGAAATGAAAATTGAGAAACAGTCTTTCATCTTTAGCATTATTTTCCTCATTTCCCTGCCTCACTTATCTTCCTACCATTCCCTTATCCTCTAGGCTCGGTGACAGACATAAATCAGGTATATTGTCACTGGAAAAGTATTTTTCTTTTTTCTTCAGAAGACTGCACTGCACTTTCTGCCATAAGATTCCAGAGTAACGACTTTTATAAAACATAAGTCATCCTACAATGAAAGGTAAATGCCTGAGTGTAAGCTTTAAATACCTACAATTTATGCAAAACAGTATATATGTTATACCATCTTTCACATTTTTCAAAAGATAGGAAAATGTGTGTATATGTACATGGACTATGTAAGCCTATTTTTATATGTGCATGGAACAATTCTGGAAGGATATACATGGATCTGAGACTATAGATGAATATGGGGAGAACTGGGGAACTAAGAGTCAGAAGGTGAGAGAAACTTACTTTTAGCTTTCTTCCTATTAATGAACATTAAATATTTTATCATGTGCATATTTATTCAGCAGTGAGTAAATTAATTAATTAAATGTAATGCTATTCTAGTATTGTTAAAGGAGATAAAGAAAAAAATTCTGATCTAAAGTTCTATTTGTGCCTTTTGAAGAGCAACCATGATAATATTTGGGAATAATTAAAGAATGAGTATCAAATCATTCCAAGTCTTCAAAAATGAACTTGACAATTTTAGAAAAATGTAAGAATTAGAACATTAGGTGTGAATAAATTCAGTGCAGAAAAATAATTTTTGTTTTAAATGTTTAAAAGCCTCTATCATATTTCTGTATGTTTTCATTTCTAAGCATTACAGATCAAACAAAAATAGAAAAATATAATTTTCTGGTCTGACCTGTCTTTAAAGAACAGGATTTCTCCCCTCAGAGTGCTGACTGCATCAAAGGACAAAGTAGGATCACACATGGCTGGTGTCTCAGGAGGCACAGATTCTGTGGGCACCACAGAGTCATCAGGGGAAGCA
>PVKZ01006192.1:0-39075 GCA_004027375.1 Macroglossus sobrinus
ACAAGGTACCACCAGACCCCACCAGTTCCCACCAGTTCCCACCAGGCCCCACCAGGTACCACCAGACCCCACCAGACCCCACCAGGTGGCACCAGGCCCCACCAGACAGGCCAAATGAACAGCAGCCGTCTGCGAACCTGCCTGCTGTCAGCACTTTGAGAAATATCGCCCCAGGAAATTAACAGAGCAGCACCTAGGCCTGCGCCTGCCTGCCTGCCCCAGCATAACTTTACACGCAGGATATTTCTGTCATTTTTCACCAATCATGAGCTGTAATTGGTTACCATAGAAACCCCCTCATCTCCACGCCACCCAGCTGTTAGGCAGGAAAACCAACCGGTGTCAAAGCTGGAGAACTCGGTTTGTTTTTTCTCTTCGGGTCCAGGTTCGTCCTCTCTGGCGCGGTGGGGTGTTCGGGCGGGGAAGGGAAGGTGGGCAGGTGAGCGGGGCAGGTGAACCGCGCAGGACCGAGGCCCCGCCCCTTCCGGAGCATCCAGGAGACGGGGCTGGCCGGCGAGGGAGCCCCTCCCGCCGAGGCCAGGGCTGGCGGGGCGCCTTGGAGGCCCCAGACCCTCTGCGGTGTGGCCAGGCCCTCGGGCCTGGTCCCGGACGCGGGTGGGCGGCGCCCTCGGTCCAGGCTGCATCTCGGCATTACAGGACTCGGGACCACGCGTGGTGTGACCAGGGACCTCCGTCCTCATCCCTCCGGCGGGCACTGAAGTCAGGCAGGACCCCGGGGAAGCTCCTCCCTCTGCCCCCGCCCAGCACAGCCCTGGGGGCCCCCAGCTCCACGCTCATCTCAGGAAGAACACATCTCTGGAGGACCGCTCACAGCCTTCATACCCCAGAAGTCACCCCCTGGTGCCGTCAGCCACTTCTCGAGATGGCAAAGACAGCCCCGCACGTCCTCGGGAGGGAGGCCGGGGCTGCTGACGATGGCATCAGTGCTCGTCATTGCTGGCACCCAGGAGGCCAGGCCAGGGCGCCGGCCCGGGCAGTGCGGGCACAGGTGGTACCGGCTCCCCCGAAACCCGGGGGCACCCACGGACTCCTCGCGAGCACGGTCCCACTTCACAGCCGCGGGGATGGCTACGAGCAGAGAGACGGACAGTTCAGAGCCCGGGTGGCGGTGGAGGGGAGGCGAGGAGAGGCGGGGAGATGAGAACTCTGATGCGATCTCGGCGGAGCGTGAGATGGTGCCGCAGCTGCGGGAAATGGGCCAGCCCAGCAGCTCTCCTCCGGGGCGCGGGCGCAAGTCTGCGCAGGGATGCGGGCGCGTGTCCATTGCGGGGCGCAGGCGCGTGTCCGCGCAAGGGATGCGGGCGCGCATCCACCCAGGGATGCGGGAGCGTGTCCGCGCGGGGACGCAGGCGCGTGTCCACTCCAGAGCGCAGGCGCGTGTCCACGCAAGGCATGCGGGCGCGTGTCCACTCTAGGGCGCAGGCGCGTGTCCGCGCAAGGGATGCGGGCGCGTGTCCGCGCAGGGACGCAGGCACGTGTCCATTGCGGGGCGCAGGCGCGTGTCCGCGCAGGGATGCGGGCACGGGCGTTCGCGGTGGCGGGGAGAGGACACAGCCCCAGCATCCGCCAGCGAAGGATAAAGGCGACGGGCGGAGCCGCCCCGGGCGTGGGACCCGGTTGAGCACTGGGCTCACTCCCACACGGACGCACCAGACGTCACTGCGGCCGGCGGGAGGACGGACCCACCGCCGAAGGCCTCGTGCTCCGCGACACCCCCATGCCCCGCGACCCCCGTGCCCCACAACCTCCGTCCACGGGCCTCCTGGAACCGGTGGGTCCACAGAGATGGAGAGCACGTCAGCGGGGCCGGGCGGGGGCAGGAGCCACAGGGAGCGACTGCCGAAGGTCACCTCGATCGCGGTCCGCTCCAAGTGCTCTGTTCTCTAGACAGAGAGGCCTGCGTCCCCGAGGCCAGCGGGGCCGCCCTCCAGGGCCCCTGGCGCCAGGCGCGCTCAGAGGCCGCCTCTCGCCCCCGCGCCGCATCACCCGGGCGGGAGACCGTCCTGGCATTAACCGTGGTGATGGGCGCACAGTCTGTGCCCGCAGTAAAACCACCGCACCGTGCGCTTCAAGGAGATGAATTTTGGGGGACTAAGTTATATCTCGCGCCCTGGGCGTGTGCGAGGGTGGTGGAGACTGACCCGTCTGCATGGCAGCCACGTCCAGAGCCAGCCGGCAGGGTCAGGGGGCGGGGAGGGCCGCCTCCCCAAGTGCCCGGGGGCCCGCACAGAGCACGCACACGGCGGAGACGTCTCGTGTCCGGCCACACGGTCCTCACCGGGACTCGCTGTCCGTGTCCGCAGCGGTGAAGGACAGGCCCGTGCGGCCCCGGACAGCAGCGTCCAAGCCCCGAGTTTCGAAGGATGACAAAACAGCCACCGCCCGCCGCCCGCCACCCACTGCTTCCAGCGGGGACGCTGCTTCTCACTCGTCCCGTCTGCGGCTTCCTGCCTTCTGCCCCTTTTAAATTTTTATTGAATCTTTTTTTTCCCCCAAGAACAATTTAATAAGATTCAGCCGATTGGAATTCCGTTCGATTCCTTCTGCACATTTTCCTCACCAAGGAAAATCGCTGTCAATTACGGGAAACAGAGACATCGCGCCGACCTACGGTGGCACCTCGCCCCGGGCTCAGGGGCCACCTGGAATCCCCAGGATGGGAGGGGACCTCGGAGATGTCCCCGACCCTGCCACGTGCAGTCCCCGCACTGGGTGATCGCGGACCGCTGTCCCAGGCGTCCGCTCTGTGCTTGGGCATGGTCAGCCGGCTGGGCGGACGAGCCGCGGAGGGAGCCGGTGGGTGGGTGCAGAGGCTGGCCTCGGCGTGGGCCGGCGGCCTCCGCTCTGCACCCCCGTCTTCCATCCTTCGTAAGAGCCGGGGCGCAGGCGGGTCGCGGGGTGTCACCTCCGAGAAGGTGACATGTCTGTGACGAATAGCGGATGGGCAGAGCGCGACAATATCTGGGATGTGCTTCCGGAACACGCTGGCCCTGGTGCCCCAGGCTCCTCTGTGGACGCCCCTCCCCGCTGCGGACACGCACGTCCCCTCGCCTGGGGCCCGGGAACCCCGGGGAGCCCGTGCTGAGTCCCCCGGCACCCCGGCTGCGTCTCCGGAGCCGCCCTGCCGCGGGTCACTTCGGTTGGCGCATTTGCGTAAACGAACGTCACTTCAGTCTCGCCGCAGATTCGCGGGGATCGAGGGGGGGCAGAGTCCCCGAGTGCTCCGCCCCCGGTGCTGACAGCCGCGTCACCATGCTGTGGGGACGTCACCGTGTCTGTCACCACCGGGGACGCTCGCTGGGACGCTGACAGCCACGACATCCCTCACTTCATTCGGATTCCGCCAGCTCGTCCCCAACGTCCTTGTTCTGCCCCGAAGTCCCACCGAGGACGCCGCGTGACACTGAGTTGTCACCTCTTCCTTAGGCTCCTGTGGGTGACGGTTCCTCGGCTTTCCCTCGTCTGCGATGACGGGACGGTCTGGGGAAGGGCCGGGCGGGGTTCGCTGGATGTCCCCCCACGGACGTCCCCCACGGACGTCCCCCACGGGGATTCCAATGTCCTCTCATGGCTGGACACACAGTGCACACTCACGCACGCGTGTACACACACACACTCATGCACACACACGTACGCACGGTGCACACACTGGCACATGGACACGCACGCAGTGCACACTCACACATGTACACACACTCATGCACACACACGCACGTACGCACGGTGCACACACTGGCACATGGACGTGCACACAGTGCACACTCACTCACACATGTGCACACACTCATACACACACACGTATGCACGGTGCACACACTGGCACATGGACACGCACACAGTGCACACTCACTCACACGTGTACACACACTCACGCACACACACACGTACACAGTGCACACACTCGCATATGGACATGCACGCAGTGCGCACTCACGCATGTACACACACACACTCATGCACACACACGCACGTACGCACGGTGCACACACTGGCACATGGACACGCACGCAGTGCACGCTCACACATGTAACACATGTGCCCCGGGGACAGACACCAGCACGTCCGCAGACACTTCCGCCTCGGGGACACGAGCAGGGGGTGCTGCAGCCAGCATCTCGCAGGCGGAGGCCGGGGCGCTGGGGGTGAGGAGGCCGCCGGCGCCCATGTGGGCTGCTCCTGCCCGGCCTGGCTGGGCGGGAATGACACCTTCGCCCCCGGAGGAAGGAGACTCAGATGGACTGACACATGCTCCAGAGACGGCACTGTGCGGAGGTGACACCAGGGCTCAGCCCAGCCCTGTGATCCCCGTAATCACTCTGTGCCTCAGTTTCCCCACCCGTAGAATGGGCTGAATGCGGCACGCACAGCGCAGGGTGTCACGGGGTTCCGTGGTGCTCAGCATCCGCCTGGCGCCTCCACGCCCCCCACCCCCGGCGTGGCCCTGGATGGCTCCCGGGGCGCAGCCCCTCCCCCGGGGGGCCCGGAGCAGTGACCACAGGGCCGGGGGGCGGAGCGGGCTGCTGCGCAGGCTGCGCAGGCGCGGACAAGGCTGACGGCAGCCACGCGCTGGCGTCTGGTTGCCTGGGCAACGTGCCCGCGAGCATTCTGAAGGAGTGAGGTGGTGACAAGTAGTAGGTGGGGAGCCCTGTGGGTGCGACGCTCTCTCCCTGGGGGTGGGGAGCTGGGCTCCTGCGTGTGCCGTTCCACGGCTGCAGCCACGGCCGGGTCACTCGTGTCCTCCTGCAGCCATCGCACAGTAGGGCAGCAAGCAGGCCATCCAGGACTGGCAGCCCCACCCAGTGCGCTGGCCGAGGGGGTCCCTCACTTCAGCTACCGTCCCTCTAATATCGCGTCTGTGACCTCTGTGGTCAGTGCTCGAGACGTGACCAGCAGCTACCCCATGGCTGGCACCTCCCCCGCGGGCCAGCCGCCCTGGGCCGTACGGCCCATGCGTCTTCTGCCAGTGGGGACGGAAGTCTGAGATGGGCCCCCAGCATGAGATCGCCCATAGCAGGGTCAGGCACCGTCTCTTCTCCACGTCCCGCTGGGCAAAGGGGCAGCGGTGGCCGAGCCTGAGGCTCACGGGGGCCAGGCGAGGGCCCTGCCATCCGGGACCCCCCCTGACCGGTCAGCTCAGAGCCAGGATGCTTGGGAGGGCCTGGAAGGGCAAAGTCGAGTCCGCAGCCCACCACGAGGCCCAGGCCCCGGGTGAGGACCGCCTGGCTGGGAAGAGAGTGGTCACAGGTGCTGGGACCCGGGTGCCACTACAGAGCCACTAAGCAACGTCCCCAGGGACCGGACCCAGCACCAGTAACGCTGTCGGACGCTCCCCAGGGTCACCCAGGGTCGAGAGCCAAGGGGCGTGGCCCGATCCTCTCCGACTGGCTCATTCTGACTTGATGTCAGTTTTTGACAGGACACAGAGGCCGAGGTCAGTGGGGGCGGAAGGGATGCCGGGCTCAGGGCTGGGGCCGGGCCACCCTGGGGACCGGGGTCCCGGGAAGAGCACACGCACACGGCAGCCAGGCACCGGGCGTCACGGCTCCTCCCGTAGCCCGGCTGCCCTCTGCCGGGTCGTCCGGCCAGGGGCCCGGCCCGAGACAGGGCTCCTGCCGTCCGAGGAGAGACAGAGCCGCTGCAGAAGAGGCGGACGGAACGCCGGGCGGCCGAGGGCCAGGCGGACGGCAAGCTGGGAGTGGGCACCGACGGGCCGGGCCGGGCCGAGCCTCACACACGCCACCTGCACCATTCCCCCTGCCCCGTCCCCCCGGGAAAAACATCCCACAGGAGAAAGCAGCACAGCGTGTCCGTGTCGCCTCTGGAAAGACGTGCCACCCACAGGACAGGACGCTGGGGGTCGGGGACACGCCCGGCCACGGGGGTGCCCTCCTCCACTGCGGCCGAGCATCCTGGATGCCGGCCCCAGTGACACACGTCTCGTCAGCAACAGTCTCCTCCCCGAAGAGCGGACTGGGGAGCAGAAACGTGGCCGGCTCCCACAACCCCCACGGAAACCCCTGCCTCACGGGGGAACCTATCCTGGCTTTGTCGCTGCTGTGTTGGTGTGTAAGGAGCTCGCACACGAGCAGCCCTCTGCGAGCCATCCTGAAGGCTGAACACGGCGAGGGGGACGCTGCCTCTGGGGAGGGCGGCCAGGGGCGCAGGTGGGGGGTGGGGTCTGCAGAGGCGGGAGGGCCAGGCATGAGGGGCGGGGCCAGACCGCCTCGGGGAGGCTGTGGGGTCCGGTCACCAGCCCTCTGGCAGCGTGGCCTGGGCTGGGTCCTTTGTCTCCCCAGCCTCTGTCTCCTGCAGCTGTCACGTGCCCACCTTGAGCAAGGGGGTGTGACAATGACAAGATGCTGGCACAGCTCTTAGCAAAGGGCCCGGCCAGCTCGTTAGGAGTGCAAAGCAATCTGGACTCGGCCTCAGGAGCTGATGGCAGAACAGCTGTGGTCAGCACAGGCGCCCAGGGCGGGGGCGGGGGGCGCTGGGGCTGGGACCCGGATCTCGCCACCCCACCGGGCTCCAGCGGGCCCCACTCGAGCCACCCGGCTCTGACCTCCAGATGCCCCGGGACCGGGGAAAGCTGGGGTGGGGAGCGTCCTTCCCGGGCGTGACCGTTCAGAGGACTCAGGCGGCTGGACTCAGGGCACATCCGGGCACATCCGGGGGGGAGGGGAGTGAGTGGGTTCAGAGCTCGAGGTGGGTGTGGGAGGGCCGGATGGCAGAGGTTCTGAGCCCGGTGGGAGGCCGTGGCGTTGGGCCAAGGGCACCACGAAGGAACAACAGACAGACAAGCACTCGTCAGGTGGCCAGGGGCGAGGCCCTGCAGCCTGCCGGTGCTGTTGGGGGCGGTGACCCTGAAGGTCCTTCAGATTTGGGGAGCATAAGGAGGGAGGATGCTGGTTGGACTTTACACCGTCAAAAGGGGACCCTTCAGGGGACTTGGGGAGCCCAGAGTCCCTCAAGTAGCCTCTCTGCCACCTGCCATGCAGACGCCACCACCCCTCAGTCCTGTGCACCCGAGTGTGAGTGAGGCTGAGCTGGGACGGGGCCTCCACGGGGGCCCTCGCGCCTCCCTTGGCGCCTGCGCTGGCCGCGGGGGTCTTGAGAAGGGGCACCGTGGGGCGGGGGTGAGCACAGGGACTGCTGGGGGCTCCTCGGTGGCCCGTCCCATAATCCCCAGTCCACAGATGGGGAAGGAGAAACCCGTAACTTGGAAACAAGCAGGAATTGCCAGAAGTACATGAAATCATCCACGCAGATCCTGCAATGTAGGTCAAGTTCAGCTTCATCTCCAGCTACAAAGAGCTCCTTGTTCCCGGCAGGAGGGAGTGGCGAGGAGAGAGGCTGCGCATCCTCCCCACCCACGCCCACCCGTCCAGCCCCCCGGGCAGGGAGCGCGCGTGGGACACACACGTGCACGCACACGTGTACGCACGCACGCATGCACACACACATACACAGTGTACACACACGTACATATTTATGCACACACAGATACACACAGTGCACACTCGCTCATGCCTGTACACACATGTGCACACTCATGCATACGCACACACGCGCACACACGTCCCTGCAGCCCCAATGGCGGGCCTCCTCCTCGTGAGTCCCCCCTCCTCCGCCTGCCCCCTCGGGGACCGAGGCTGGTTCTCCCGACGTGGCAGCTCTGTCTCCCTCTCCCTGAGACCCCGAGTGCCCAGCACGCATGGGGTGCGCCTCGCGTGGGACAGGAAGGGCCACGGCAGCCCCAGGGCGCCTGGCGCCACCGGGAGCTGGGAGAGGCAGGCAGGACCCAGCCTAGAGCCCTGGGTGGCATCACGACCCTGTCCACCCCTGGATTCTGGGTCTCTGGGCCCCCGAACTGGGAAAGAATGGCTAACGGCTGTCTGCGCCCCCACAGCCCCGGTCTGTGGCCCCGTGTTGGGGCAGAGCCTAACACAGCTATGAGTGTCTGATAAGGGGCCACCACGGGGAGGAGAGCCTGCTGTCTTCAAGGAAGGAGCAGAGACGAGGCTGCCATGTCTTCAGTGTGGCAGCCATCACCTTCAGCCGCCCGTGCCCGGCACGTGATTTGGGGCGGGGGGGATCCTGGAGGAGAAGAGGACCTGACTTCGGGTTACCGTCTGGGTTTGATGGGAAAAACGGGGGGGGGTGGTCCCTACAGGAAGGGGGCCTGCCGCATGTGGTGTGTCAAGGGCCACCTGGCCCCCTCGGCCTGTCACCTGACACTTCCTGCCGTCCCCGAGCTGGCAGAGGCGGCGATGACAAAGCAAACAGACCTTCCGCCCCGTGGCCTCGGGTTGACCAGATGGCTGATCGCAGGCCTCCGAGAGCACCCGCCCCCACAGTGTGGTGTGTACACCAGGGGGACGGAGGGGGCCCCACGGGGCCCCCCATGACGGCACCGGCGAGCGGCCTTCATCCAGCCTGTGTCTGTCTGTCTGTCTGTCTGTCCCCTGCCTGGGGGGGGGGGAGGGGACGCAGCCCAGAAGCAAGGTCTTGTCCCTGGTCCCAAGGAACGACGCCTGCCAGCAGCCGCTCGCAGGCAGAGAGGCTGCATTTGGCTCCCACAGATTGCGAAACACAAATCGTTAGCAGCTTGCGGGCCATTTGCAAATAAGCCATCGCAGCGAGCCACGGAACGTCCCCCTGAATGAGCGTGCCCGTGGAAGGCAGTGACACGCAGCTCGCTTCCGTCCCTTCTGCTGGACACGTGTTCCGTCAGAGGGAGGCCGGGCAGGTAGCCTTTAAAAGGCTCTGTGTGGGATTACACAGATGCAACTGCTCTTCCATTTCGTGGTTGAATTAGGTGATGTATTGATGGTGCAGAAAGAGCCAAGGTTATGTCCTTATTTTCGTGATTTATGGGCCGGGAGCTTTTCACAGATCCTGGTCCTGGACGCGATCGCGCTAACATGCGCCTTCGGTGCCTGGGGAAGGCTGGCTGTCACAGCCGCACGGGGACAGGCGCCCGAAGGTTCTAGGTCACTGTCACGTCCTCCGGAGAAAGCTGCAAGGGGAATCTCCGGCAGCGGGAGGCTGGAGATGCCGTTGGCCTCTCTTCCTCCTGCCGTGATGGCTTACGACAGCAAAGGCGGGGGACGGTCACCTGCGGCTGCCGTCCTCCAGGGCCACCAAAGGGCCCTGCGGTCCCAAGAGAGACTCGGCTGGGTCTCTGGGGAGCCGGGGCCGGGGCAGGACAGCTGACCAGACCGAGTGCTCCTGCTTCCTGCCTCCGCTCAGGCCTGGGCCGGCTCGGCAGCTACGAGCCACCCCACCCCAGCCCGTCGATGTCCCCACGCCTCAGCGTCCCCCTCTGTGCAATGACAGATGCCCACCGTCCCCGACGGTGAGTGCACGGCCAGAGGTCCGTGAAGAATGTCCTCGTCCCTGATCGTGCCCCGGAAAGCGACGGACTCGGAATGCCTCCGGGCAGCAGAGAAAGTGCCCTCAGCCCCGCGAGCTGTACTGAGCCCAGGGCAAGCGGGTGGCGGAAGTTTCCAGAGAAGGAGACCGTCAGCTCCTCCATGACGCCCCCCGAACAGCGAGGCCACATTCCAGGTCCCCCCCACACGCACACACACATGCACGCAGAGCGGCCCCGCACCCTCGCCTACGGCAGGGAACCAAAGCCACCGGTGTGAGCAGAGCCACCCCAGACCTTGCACACCCAAGGGCCCTGCTCCTCCCGGCCTTTCACGGGCTGTTCCCTGGGGCTTTCCGCCCTGCCCCCTCCCTCCAAGGCCGCCTTCCTCTTCCCTGTGGCCCCAGCCGCCTCTCACCCCAGGCCTGAGCACCCAGCTGTCCAGACCCTTCCCACGCTGCACCTGTCCAGGCCCTGCCTGGCCTCCCTGAGGGCAGGGACGGCCAGTGCCCCATGCCCACTCCGGGGCTGGCACCCAAGCAGTGACCTCAAACAGAATGGGATGGGCGAGCAAAGGGGCGTGCAGCAACGCCACCTCAGCCAGGCGAGTCTCGCGGAGGCTTGCCAAGCTCTGCGGCCAGAATCTGAGCGAGCGTGGCCAGGAGGAGCCAGCACGGTGGCAGCCAGTACGCGAGTGACCTTCTCTGCGAGGTACCAGAAGGGCACGACCCACATCTCCGCTCTCTGGAGTCTGTGATGTCACGCTTATTTGCCTTTTGACCCACCGAGGTCACAGAAAGTCCGCTGACGTGGAAGGCGCTGGCTTGGAGGTCCTCCGTGGGGTCCTCCGAGGGGTCCTCCGAGGGGTCCCCAGCAGTGGCACCAGCATCACTGAAACTGGTAGGAAATGCACATTCTCAGGCCGCACCCCAGACCCACGGACTCAAAGACAGGACGCCCAAGGATGTGCATTGTCACAAGCCCTCCAAGGGCGGGGATGCTGGGCGCGGCGGGTCCACGGGGCTGTCAGCTGCCCGTCAACGACCTCGTGCCCCGGGCCGGGGCTGAGCAGGCACTGTGCAGTGTCCCCCGCACCCGTGTGACACTGCTATTGGCCCCGTCCTACAGAGGGGGGGGGGCTGAGGCTCAGAGAGGGCAAACAGTGCACCACGGTCACACAGCAGGTAGCGTCCAGATTCGAATCCCGGCCATCGGATTCCGACCATTAATTCAGAGCTGGGGCCCTGGCCTGTGGTGCAGCCAGAGCCTGCACACTGCCCGCTTGGCGGGCAGAGCGGGTGCTGGGGGCCTGGGCCGACACAGGACGGGGACCTCACTCAGTGAGATGCAGGCTTACACTTTACCAAAGACCACCATCCCATCATCATCGTCGTCGTCATCATCGTCATCATTGTCATCATCGTCATCATCGTCATCATCATCATAATCATCGTCATCATCATTGTCATCATCATCATCGTCATTGTCATCATTGTCACCATCATCGTCATCATCGTTGTCATCATCATCATTGTCGTCACCACCATCATCATCATCATCATCACCATCATCATCGTCATCATCATCGTCGTCATCGTCATTGTCATCATCATTTTTATCATCGCCATCGTCATCACCATCATCATCTTCGTCATCATCACGCCCCTGTCTGAGACCCACGGAGGCGGAGCACGGCCCCGAGTGTCATGGGGCGGGGACACGGGAAGCACACAGTCGGTCTCAGGTTGAAGATGACGGCAGCAAACCAGCCAGGCTCTATGCAGGTGCCACGGAGCCTCCTGGGAGACAGAGCTGGAAACCCAGGGACAGTCAAGGCGTGAGCTGGCCTCAAGGGTGGAAAGCGGAGAGAAGCTGGCCCGGGGAGGCACAGGTGGCAGTGGCCTCGCTGGGGGTGGACGGAGGGAGCCACACGGGGGAGGGTGGATGCTAGCCAGGGGGCCAGGCCGGACTGGGGGTGGACGGAGCGACCCCCAGCAGCGAGATGCTAGTCCAGCAATGCCACCCACACTAGCGATAACAGGTCACCATTCACGGAGGACCACCACCCCGGGGTGCCGGCACCTCTGTCCCATGTGGAGCCTAAGCCGCTCGCCGCCTCCAAAGGGGGTACCGTGGGGTGCATTGCCAAGCCGGGGCACCTGAGTCCTGGTGACACCGGCATCACCAGTGGACTCGAGCCAGACTTCCTCAGTTGATCCTGGCCCTGGCCCCTGCTGGCCATGTGGCCTTGCGAACTCCCCACCCTGTGCCTCAGCACCCTCCCCTGCACAACGGGACCACTGCGGGGTTGCTGAGGACAGGCCATGCGCTGCGTCCGACACTCAGAGCCATGCTCAGAGCCACCACCCGCTGTCTCAGGGCCTTTATTGGCATTCAGGAGGCAGATGCAGAGACCCTGACAATCTGCCCGGGGTCACAGCCGACCCACGGCCCTCGCTCAGGGCCATCAGAGCCCGAGCAGCGGCCTTCTCGCTCGCGGCCGGCCTCCCCCCTAGGCAGGCGGGTGGGAGGCGCAGACGCCGGGACCGCCACTTAGAGAGTCCTCCCTGGGCCCACGAGGGAGCACAGGGCTTTGTGGGGACGAGAGTGGGGACATTTCTGCCCCAGGGTGGCCCCTGTCTGAGGACGTCCCCTCTGCCCTCTGGGCGTGCCTGGAGAGGGGAGCAGACAGCTGGAGGCACAGCCCCGAGCCCCTGCCTGTGGGCGCGGTGTGCCCGGCGTCCTGGCCCTGCCCTGGCCAGGGCATTCGGCCTCCTCTCCTTGGCCCGGGCTGGCAGGAGGGGACGCGGACACCGTGGCCGAGTGACACCCCTCTCCGTCGCAGCCCACGGCCGTTCCACGCACGGCCCGTGCCGCCGAAACGCGGCGCCCCGAGCAGCGCGGGCGTTCAGCGCGCCGCGGGTTAACACTCGGCCTTTCATCAGTGTCTGAAATAACACTCCATGTTTGTCCAGTCTAGACAAAGGGATTTTGTACGCGTTTGGCTGTTTAATCTAAAAACTGCACCTGTCTCTTTGATTTATTTAATTCTCCCCCCCAGGATTTAAGCCAGTAACGGGGGGCCAGAAAACACACCCTGTCCAGCAGAACTCGCTCCGAAGTTGATCTTTGCAATATGTCCACATCCGCCCCAATTCTAACATCAAAAGACCGATTCTTTAGCACAGATGTCGCGTAGGTTATGAGACACTCGACCGCAAATCTGCGGGGAAACGGCCCGTTTCTACGTCCTGTCAGCCCGAAGTCCACGTGCAAACACCTCGGGACAGATGCCCGTGCCGGCATCCGAGCCCCTGAGCGGCACACACAGCCTCGGACCCCACATTCCCGCGGTGATGGACACAGCTGTTGTACGTCGATAGTGTAAAAACCCCAGTGCACCTGGGAATACAGCTGCCATGCGCCTTCTGCAGCAGCTCTGTCTGCCCGGCGTCTGTGCCAGGCTCAAGGGTGGCTTCGCAAGGACGGTGGTGGCCTGGACGGTGGCCAGAGACAGGGTCAGCGGGACGGTGCTCTGTGCAGTCCTGTGACGGGCATTCGTTCGCGAGCGCCTGCTGAGCCGGGATCCGCCACGGGGACGGAGGATGGTCAAGCCCACCACCCACGACACGGCCCCCAAGGGACCGCGTGCCAGGTCAGCGGTGGACCCCTCCCCAGTCTGGTCTCAGATGAGACCGCGGCCCCGCCCGCATCCCAAGTGCAGACGGGCACTGCACCCAGGGGAACCAGGCCTGGGCCCCTGACCCATACAATGTGTGACCTAAGACACGTGCTGTTTTAAGCCCCTGAGCATGTGGCGATTTGTCACGCGGCAACAGCTAACCAATACAAACCCTGTTCACCTTTCAAACAGGCCGGCGGGCACTGCGGCGTGCAGTCCGGGGCCAGGATCACTGACGCCTGTGACACACTTTCTGTGCCAGACACTTGTAGGTGACACTGTTCTAGGTGACGTTCAGATACACACATTGTCCCTCAGCTGGTCCCGTAGGGAGCCTATGGATTTCAGGCCGCAGGGAAGAGTCACAAGGGGTTAGTAACTCTACGTGGAGAAAGGGACATCGCTGCTAGGTTTGGTGGCTGGGCCGTCACTACTGCGAGCAGGACTTGTCTCAATCTGTCCCACTGGGGGCTGCTGGACCCACCACCTCCCTGCCTCCCGGGCTGACCCCAGCTCACTGAGCCACCAACAGGGAAAAAAAGTCACCATTCCTGCAAGTGACAAGTTCTCCACTGCAGGTGACATCTTCATGTCCCGTTTAGACGGATAAGTCAGCATTCCCGTCTGCATGAACAGCCAGCTCCCAGAGGTCAGAGGTCAGAGGACGGAGAGGATGGGATGCTTCAAGGCAGGGGCCCGGGGCCCCTAACGACCCGGACACACTCTCACGGACACCTGTGTGTGTCTTTCCCTTCGTGTCACTTCCACCCAGAGCACCGGCCGGGCTCCACCCCCTCCCGCGACTGGCGGCCCAGGGGACACCGAGGGCATCTCCCGCGAGCCGGCTTCCCGCTCACGTGCGGCGAGCTCTGGTCTCAGACGCTGGCTTTTGTTATACTTTGTAATCCTTCCCTCCTTCCTTCCTTCCCTCGCTGTCCTCTGCTGGGCACGGGAGAGCGGGCCCAGAGGGCGCGATGCCCCCCGGGAAGAGGCGAGAAAAGCTGAGGGCCAGTTCCCGGGGCGGCCGCCTTCATCTGAGCAGTTCATTTACCGCAAATAAAAGCAATTAATCTTCGCAGCAGGCTCGGCGGGCGGCGGCACAGGCGGGCAGCCGTCTGCCGGTGACGCGGGGCGTGCGAGGTCGGGGTCCGCCACCCAGGGAGCCCCGCAGGCCGCGCCGTGCCTGAGATCAGAGTCCACCAGGGTCCCCGCGGCACCACCTGCCGCCCGTCACTCAGCTCGGGCTCCCTCGCCTCTGCTGGCCCCCGCTCTCACCGCGGGGGGGGGGCTCGTTTCAACACCGGACACCTCCTGTGATGGCAGTGTCACCGTTTACCTTGAACTGTGATCCCAGCCAGCCTGCGAGCCCTGCCCACAGCTTCCGGCTCTGCCACGGGGTCCACACACGCCACCATGAGCTCAGCTCTCGTGGCCTTGGACCCCTCCTCACTTCCCGAGGCCTCTCCCCTCCCGGGGGAACAAGCGGCTCCCACATGTGCACACGTGCAGTCCAAACCCGCCCTCTCTCCTGGACCATCTGTCCCTGCAGAGGGTCAACAAGGCCATTCGAGATGGTCCCGAGCGCCTTAAGAGCAAAGAGGGGTGTGACGGCATCTCGGGGAGGCCCCCTGAGAGGGGACAGCTGCAGACGGCCATGGGAACAGAGGCTGAGGGGTGAGGACAAACGAGCCAATGAAAACAGCAGGCACTGGGGCACTCCGGGTGGTTGCTCCTGCTTCCAGAATGTTCTCTCCATGCTTCTGCTTCTAGAATGTTCTCTCCATGCTTCTGCTTCTAGAATGTTCTCTCCATGCTTCTGCTTCTAGAATGTTCTCTCCATGGTTCTTGCTTCCGGAATGTCCTCTCTGTGGTTCCTGCTTCTAGAATGTTCTCTCCGTGGCTCCTGCTTCTGGAATGTTCTCTCCATGGCCCCTGTTTCCAGAATGTCCTCTCCGTGGTTCCTGCTTCTAGAATGTTCTGTCCATGGCTCCTGCTTCTAGAATGTTCTGTCCATGGTTCCTGCTAGCACTGGCCTGGCCTGGTCATCTCTGCGAGAGACCAGGAAGGAGGGCCATGGGCAGAGGTCAGGATCCCCATCAGCGCCTTTGACCTGCCCCTGGGGTCCTCCCCACGCCCCGCACATCCTGGGTGTGGGAAGCCAGCCAACATGGCCGCCGTCATCTCCATCCTCTCCCAGTGGGGGAAGGGGACATAAAGATCCATCCAAGGAAGCCAGGGTGACAGGAGCGCAGGTGAGCCTGTCCGCCCATCTCCACCTTCCTTCCCGGGAGCCCCGCCTCCCTCCCGGGCCACCTGACCCGGCACGCCGGTGGGACCCGGCTGCTGTTGGTAACCCCCGGAGCCAGCATCACTGCATTCACAGTGCCCACTCTGAGCAAATTCAGCAACGCAAACCTCTGGGCATCTAGAAGCTGACGTCCCCTCGAGTTCCAGCCCCCGTCGGGGCGGTCGCTAGTACAGACCTGTTTGAGTGACACGTCACCCCCGAAGGCCGGGGGACATTTGGTGGGGGAGGGACCCAGCGATGCCCGGTCTCCCTCAGCCAGCCCGCCCTCCTCTCTCCGCCGTGTGCATGATTTCCGAGTGGCTTCACGGCGTCCCTCGGGCAGCGCTGGTGCAGAAGTGGGCGTCGGGGACCCAGGGGACTAGAGCAGCCAGCTGGACCAGAACTCGCGTACGACGCTGCACCTGACACCCTCCAGAAGCCGGTGGCCTCGTCAGGGATTTTTTCTTTTTTTTTTTTTGCCAAAGTTTGGATTTGTCGTAAATAAACTCAATTTTCACTCCCTTCGCACACATCATCTTTTTTTGGGAACTGGTTAAAAAGGAAAAAGAAAAAAAAACGAGCGAGTGCATAGGAGATGAGGGAAGCAGGGGAGCGTGACTAAGCCACGGGCACCAGATGCGAGAGGCGGCGGCGGGCCCTCAGCGCCCCTGGTCTGGGCAGCCAGGAGAAGGAGCTAGAAAGGGGTCCACACCCGCACCAGGCCAGGTGTCCCCAAAGCCGTGACAGGACGGGGGAGCCGCGAGGGACCGGCAGGGACACTGAGCCGGAGCCCACGGCACGAGCTTCCTCCTTAGCACGGGTGTCAGAGTCCCCACGGGTGACTTTCCCGTGCGCCCAGGGGTGTCCCGTGTGACCCGGGGTGTCCCATGCACCCGAGGGTGTCCTGCTGGCTCATGAAGAACCCGGCTCTCCCGCCCAGAATGCCTCCCAGGCCGGCTTCACGGCCTTGGCTACCGCACGCTGGTGGGACGCCCGTTTGGATGGTAGCATTAACCTTTAAGGGAGGCCTGGCCTCCGCCCTTGGCTGCTGGGACAGGTGTCGGGTCCCAGCAACCTCTTGCCCTATAAAAGCTGTTTTTGGGGATCGTGGCCGGCACGTGGTGGTCCACCATCGTGACATAGGAGGGCCGGCGTGGGGTCACGTGCTCTCCGCTGGCCCTCCCAGGGGCTGGAGACTCAGGTCAACCATGCGGGCGGTCGGCCAGGTCCACGTGACTGGGCACCCGTCAGAACTTCAGACACCGAGACTCAGGTGAGCGTCGCTGGCCAGGCCCCCGTGGGGAGGGGACACCGAGACGTCCTCCCGCCCGCAGCGCCCAGGACGTCTCCATGGCCACCCGGAACGTGACTCATGCCCTGCGTGGCGTCCGTGCCCGACGTGCTGAGCACCGAGAAGGAAGAGCAGAAGGAGGCAGCGAGACAGAAATAGGCACACGCAGATGAAAAGAGGCTTTTGTTTGCACAGAACTTTCTGCCAGAGACCCCAAAACGGGGAGCTGGGGAGGCAGAGAAGGTGTGGCCAGCTCCCTCCGGCCTGTTCCCAGCGGGAGCACAGCTGGAGCTCTGGAAGCGTCTTTCAGAAGTGGAACGCAGGGAGGGGGGTGACCCGGGAGGGGACCCCGAGGCTGCACGGAGAGCCGCTGCGCCCTGCGCCCCAGAGCCTGGCCCGCAGGCCCCCCTGCCGGAACTCCCCTCCGCCCCGGCGCTGGGCTCCCCCATCCACTTCTGAACCTTCATTTCAGCAGGGGAGGCTCCTTTCTGGAAAGGCCCACAGAGGACATTTTGGGCTTTGTGGGCTGGCGGGGAGCCTGTCACCACCACTCAGCACTGTCCTCAACGCAAACTCAGCCTCGGGCACTACGCCTACAGTGCGGGTGTGGCCACGGCCAATAAAACTTTATTTACAAAATCAGGCCGCCCCAAAGGCAGGTTGGGCCCTCAAGCTAGAGCTTGAGGTCCCCTGGCCTAGTGAGCAGCTCCTACGTCCTGAAGGGTCCCCAAAGGCCCCTCCCGTGTCCTCTCCCACTGCGGCCCCATGCTCCAGCCTGGCCTCCTGGCCCGCTGGCAACCTCTGGGCTGGGACTGCCAGACTTAGCAGGTAAAAATACGGTTGCTTGGTTCCTGTAGCACTTCGGGAAAACAGCGGGTTTTTCGTTGCGGTATATCCCATGCAAAATTTGGGACACACTCATGTCGTTTCTCTGACACTAGAACGTAGCCACGCAGCCTGGGTTGGGTCTGGAAGCCTCATCCGGGGAAAATGGGGTTCAGACAGTCCACAGAGACCCCGAGTTCTTCTGCGTCAGGAGCGATGCCTCCCGGAACCCGTGATTCTGATCAAGCCTCGGGGGGTGGGGAAGCGGGGAGCGGAAGGGTGGGCGGTGGGAGGACCAGACAGGCAGATTCGTCTGTATCGGTTATCTGTCGCTGCGTAACAAATGACCACACACTCAGTCTGAGCGCACAGGTGGCTGGCAGCACCCAGGCCCTCGCCCTGCGGGCTGAGGCCCCGTTTCCTGGACAGGTGGCCAGCCACGCCCTTCCCCGGTTCCCAATCCCCCTGCCCCACCCGCCTCCGCCCTTGTCTCTGTGCGGAAAGGCCTGAGGCCACCCCGGCCCGCCTGCGTGATCCAGGAGAACCTCTGTATTCTAGCATCAGCTGATGAGCGACCTTCATCACCTGTCAGGGGACAACTGCAGGGCGTGCTGTCACATCAAGGTCACAGCCCGGGAACCAGGGGCAGGGCCCGCTTGGGGGCCGTGACTGTCCCCCCAAGTCAGCCACAAGATAGGGACATACAACCCAGAGACCCAGAAGGACACTGGACAGACATGGCCCTGTCCTTGGGAACATCTCTTCTGCGGGTCCCTATCCCCTGGTGAATGCTGTTGGGGGCCCCTGAAAGCACAAAGTAGGGCCCCAAATGGAAACAGGCCACATTCCGAGGTCACATGGGCCAGGCCCGAGCACAGAGCACCACCCGGGACCCCAGGGAACGTCCAGGACTGGCGTCTGAACTCGTGTGGCCTCGGCGGCTACGGGCCGCTTGGTGGCTTTGTGGTTTTCTTGTTCTGTGTTTCGGTTTTTTTTTTTTTTTTTAATTTTAATTTTTGTTTTTTGTTTTTCTTATATGCCCGGGGCTCCTTTCTGCCCTAGCGATTTGGGGTCCAATCACCTCAGCAACGTTTGGCAGCCGTAAGTTCCGGCCCCAGAAGGCCTGTTGACCCCGACTGCCCGTCCCACCCAGCACCATGAAAACAAGCGAGGAGCAGCCGAGGGCAGGCAGGTCCCAGCACGGCCTGGCCAGCGGAGGCTCCGCCCGGGACACGGCTCCCGGGCGGGGACCCGGGACCCCGAAGGAACAACGGGTGCGCCCGCACTAGGGCTGGCCGGCGGAGCTGCCCGGGGGGCTGGCCGGCTCCCCTCGGAGTCCATGGGTGACAGACACTCTGCTGGCTCTGCGTGACCTTCGACAAGCCGCGCACCCCCACTCTGCCTCAGTTTACCCACCTGTGAGGTAAGGCCAGTGACCTTTCCTGAGCTCGAAGCAATTTTGTTAAGTAAAGCTTTCGAACTGCTTGACAGTGGATGGATGAAAGGGTAAAGGTTGAGTCACGGGAGACTTTCAAGTTCACTGATGCCTTCAACACACTTCCCCCGCAGCAGACACCCCCGCACACTCCTACACACTCCTACACACGCACGCACCCATCACACCTACACAAGCACACACCCTCACACACCTGCACACACACACACCCTCACACACCTGCACGTGCACACACCCCCACACAACACCTATACAATCCTACACACGCACACACCCATCACACCTACATAAGCACACACTCCACACAATACCTGCATGTGCACATACCCTTACACACCTACACACGCACACACACCCATACAACACCTACACACTCCTACACACGCACACACCCATCACACCTACATAAGCACACACAATACCTGCATGTGCACACACCCTCACACACCTACACATGCACACACCCCCCACACAACACCAACACGTGCACACACCCTCACACACCTGCACACACACACCCCCACATAACACCTGCACACGCACACACCCCCATACAACACCTGTACGTGCACACACACATCCCCACACAGCACCTCCACATACATATCTGTATATACATTCCACACACATGCACACACATGCTGCACACACCCCACAGCACACACACTTCCACATACGTGCACCCGTTCCACACACCCCTACACGTAGCCCCCACAGACACGCACACGTGTGCCGCACATACATGAACACACAGACGTACACACACGACTACGTACGTCGCACCCCTCTGTGAAGCACGCGCCCCCTGAGCGCTCGATAAACGGCGTCCGCCCCGCTCCCCGTGCTGGCACGCAACCTCCTTCCGGGCACACCGGCCTTCCTTCCACTGGTCCCCTCCAGGAAGCCTCCCCACTGCTCCGGGTGCAGCTACATGCTTCTTCCCTCTCAGCTCCTGCTGCGTCAGAAAGGGCCCCCCCCGCCGCCTCGGTGCCCAGCACGGCGCCAGCGCACAGTAGGCTTTCACCCCGCGCCCACTGAACGAAGCCAGCAGGCCCAGCGCCAGCCCGGGCTGCAGTCCCGGGCCAGGGGGCCGCCTGGATGGCTGGCGCTGCGCCACCACAGCCCCGACCGCGCCCGCGACCCTGGGCGCCAGGACCCGAAGGTCAGTCGCCAGCGGAGCGAGCTCAGGCTCGGCTTCCTGGAGTGTCAACCTCTGAGAGAGAGTCAGGTCGGGAAGATGCTGAGGCGGGAGGAGCCGGGGGCTGACACAGAGGCTGCGATCGGCCCAGGGCAGGCTCTCGCCGAGGGGGGCGCCGCACGCGCCCCCGCGAGCCCGCGAGTGTCACAGCACGGCGCCCCGACCGGCGCCTAGTGGGGCCGCGCCACCACCGTTTCCTGGGGCTGTGAAATGCGGTGCCACAAAAATAAACATGCTTACTCTTGTCTTGCATAATTGGCTCCCTAAAGAACCGAGCCTCTGAAAGCCACCCGAGCCTCGGCGGGGACACGGCGTCTCCGCCTCTGGGCACCGCCGCGCTCAATGTCCCCTTCACGGAAGGCAGAGGAGGGTGTGGGTGGGCGGAGGACAGGTGGGCGCCTGGTGGGCGCTGTCCCCAGGCTGGCTGCGGGGCGGGGGGCCCATGGCAGAGCACAGGACAGACCACCCAGCCTGGAAGCCAATTCTTGCAGAGAAAACCACTTCTCACGAACAGCGGCTGCGTGCCGACGAGGCCGCAGACGTCACTCTGCGAAGCGGAGCGCGAGGCGGTGGCATCGTGCATGGCGTCCGGGAGGCACACAAACGAGGTGACTCTGCGGGGACAAACCCGGCTGGCAGTGGCCGGAGCCGGGAGTCGCTGTGGGGTCGGTTGCTAGGCCAGGAGACCTTGCTGGGGCAACGGAAATGGCCCAACTCTGGGCGACGGTGACGGTGACGGTGACACACGGTGGACTGTCTGCATTCACGGGCCTGCGCACTTCGGGTGGGCAAATGCCGCGGTAGGTGAACCGTGTCTCAGCAAACACACAGGGAGCAACACTGTCCCCCGGGCCTCTGCGCCACGCGGGGTCCCCGTCCCCCATGTGGCCGGCCCTCCTCGCCCACAGCCCGCGAGGGGGCCCCCGTCCCGCTGGGGACACATTTACCCTCCAGGATTCAATGGGCTGAATAACGGTATCTGTGTCACAGGGACGCTGTCACCCCTCTGTGACATTTCATTCATCCTTACACGCTCTCTCCCTGTGACCGCCGGCCACGGGGGCCGGGAGGGCCTGTGGCCTCGGGCACCGGGTCCCAGGGCTTGGATCCGTGTGGTGCTGAGCCGACGTCCCAGCTGGCAACACCGGCGTTTCTTTCATATCATTTTGTTCGGTTTTGTTTTTCCCAAAAGGGCGACGAGTAACTTAACAGAGGGAGAAGCAAAGTTCACAAAGGACATGGGAGCCGTAAGGGACAGAGGAAGGAACGGGACAGAGTTTGACGTCCACGAAACCCAGGTTCGAATCCCAGCTCGGCCTGGAAGGAGCTGTGTGACCTCGGGCGAAGGACGCGCCTCTCTGAGCTTCGATGTCCCCCTCTGCGGAACGGAAGCTACGGCGCCCGCGGGCAGGGCCGCCGCCGCCCGAGGACAGGCTGACGCCACGCGGCTCCGCCGGGGCGCTCGGCGCAAAGCTGGGGCCACGGAAAGCTCTGGCACCGGGGTGCCGCGGAAGCTCGGAGACGGACAAAGCGATGTGAGGGATAAGTGTCGCTCCGGGGCCTCAGAAGCACGTGGCGCTTCTCATCACATTGCCCAGTGCACTCACAGCATGTGTGCACGGGGGCGCACGCACAGACACGCACGGACACACGCACACGGACACGCACACGCGCACACGGACACGGACACGCGCACAGACACATATATGGACACGCACACGAAGACACTCACAGACACACGCATGGACACACTCACGGACACACACCTGGACACATGCACAGACAAGCACATGGTTACACACACAGACACACATATGGACACACACATGAAGACACTCACAGACACACGCACGGACACACCCATGGACACACCCACGGACACACGCACGGACACACGCACACGGATACGCCCACAGACACACACACACGAACACACCCACGGACACATGCACACAGACACACCCATGGACACATGCACACGGACACGCACACGGACACACGCACACACACACACACACACACACACACACACACACACACACAGACACACACACGGACACACGCACACGGACACACCCACGGACACACGCACATGGACATGCCCACGGACACGCACACGGACACACGCCCGCGGACACGCACATGGACACACGCCCACGGACACACCCACGGACACGCGCACGGACACACACATAGATACACACAGACACACACATGCACAGACACGCACACGCACACAGACACACATATGGACATGCACATGAAGACACTCACAGACACGCACACAGACACACACAGACACACACACATGGACACGCACATGAAGACACGCACAGACACACGCACAGACACACTCACCCACTCCTGCTCTGTCACACATGGACCGAATGCCCTGACAACAGCACAACCGCCAACTCCCATCCCGTGCCGGGACTTGAGCCTCGTGTCCCCCTGAACTAGAAACGGGGGCCCACCTGCCCCTGCGCGGCCTCACAGCCCCCCGCCCCATGCACCAGGGCAGGAAAGTGGGGCCGGCCCCAAAAAGCCTGCCCTACTTTCAGCGCTGACCTAATTTACGGGAGGGTCTGAGCAGCTGCTCCTCTCCGGTAACTACGCTCCAGGCCGCTTGTCGCCGTCGCCGACGCCAAAGGTGCGTCTCAGAGCACGAGGCGGGCCGCGCCTCGCGTGCGGCTGGGTTTTGCCTTCTGGAGCGTGGGAGACCCATAGCATGGCGGGTTCGTAAAGTAACTGTTCTGCCCTTTTCCCGATTTCCACATCACGCATGACCGCCGTCAGACCCCGGTACGTGGCGGCCTAAGGGGGTCACACACACGCACACACACGCACACACACACACACGCACACGCACACACACGCACACGTGCACACACACGCACATGCACACACACATGCACACACGCACACACGCACACACGCGCACACGCACACACGCGCACGCACGCATGCACACGCACACGCGCACGCACGCATGCACACACACACACGCACACACGCACACGCACATGCGCACACGTGCACACACACACGCACACACCAAAGTGACAATCAGGCACTAGTCTGCGACAGAGACGTAGGGGATGTGAGTATTTTTGAATTAAATGATTCAAGTGTGGACTCGCACGTGCTGTATGATGTCACACAGACAGACCCCGAGCGCCCCTTACCCAGGTCCCCCTGCGGTGACATCTCACAAAACCACAGGACGACGCCGCGTGCAGGGTGTGGACGCCGGTACCATCGGGATGAGAACCGTTTCCTCACCACGGAGCGCCCCATGTCACCAGGCTGCGGCCACCGCCTGTCCCCGTCCCTCTCCCACACACACAGCCACCCCCGTCTCCTCCGTCCCTGTCACTCCGTGATCCGAGAGTGCTCGGGGAGCGTCCCAGTGTGCCCACGTGCCCTCTGCGTGTGGCCGGCTCCACGCAGCACAGCCCAGGGGGCGCGCAAGGCTCCCCGGGCCCTGGGTCACGGTGCGAACGCGCCACCGAGCTTCCCCCGTCCGCCCACTGGCTGGTTCCCAGCTCGCGGCCGCCACAGACACAGCTGCTATCGACATCCCCGGCGGGCATGCATGTGTGCGTGTGCATTTTATTTCCCTGGCACAAACAACCCGGCGTGAAGGGCCCCCCACTCGGTGGCACCGGCACGCGTCCCGTCGTGAGGCACGGCCGACCGGCTGAGCTGTCCCAGCGGCCGCGTGTGAGTGAGCCCGCTCCCCGCATCCTCGCATCCGCACGGGGTGTCGTCGACGCTTTTTATCTCGGCCACGTGGATCGGCGGATGGTGCTGTCTCGTGGTGGCTTTACTTCGCATTTCTCTAATAGCTGATGATGGCAAACGCCTTCCCACCTGCTTTTTTTACCATCTGAATATCCCCTTTGGTGAAACGCTGCAGCATACTTGTTTCCAAGCGGATTCTAAGTGGATTGTCCGACTTCTCCTATAGGGTTTTGAAAGGTGGTTACGGATTTAGGACGCTAGCACTTGGTCAGATATGGACCTTGTCTTTTCATCTTCTGAATAGAATCTCTCCCAGAGCAAACTTTTTAGATTCGAATAAAATCGAATTGATCAGTTTTCCATTTTATGGATTGTACTTTCGGTGTCAAGTCTAAAACCTCTTTGCTTAGCCCCATATCGTGAAAATTGTCTCCTCATTTTTTGCTAAAAGTTGTATAGCTTTGCATTTTACATTGAATTCTGTGCTGCATTCTGAGTTAATTTTGTAGAAAAGGTGAGCTTAGGTGAAAGCTTTTTGTTCCTTTTGTTTGTTCTAGATTTGTTTGTTTGTTTGTTGGCTCTGCATGTCTGGTTATCCCAGAATCACGTGTTGAAAAAGCTATCTTTCTTTCACCGAATCTGCACTTCGTTCAAGAATCAGTCTGGCATATTTGTGGGCGTCTATTTCTGGAGTCTCTGCTCCGTTTCATGGATCTGTGTATCCATCCCTACCCTGATCCTACACGGCCATATTGACTGTAGCTTTATAATAAGTCTTGTAGTCAGAGAGACTGATTCCTCTCATTTTATTATTCTTTTTCAAAACAGTGTTAGCCATCCTGCCTCCTTTTCACAGGAATTTTAGAATCATCTTATGTATACGTAGACCTAGTCTGTTAAGAATTACGTTCAACCTTTACATCGATTTGCGAATGGATATCCGTACCATGTTAAACTTTCCAATCCATGAACATAGTATGTCTGTCCGTTTACTCAGAACTGCTTTGATTTTTTTTGTCATCAGCGTGTGCATTCTCAGCATGCAAGTCTTCAGCATAACACGTTCTGTTAAACTGACACCCGAATATTTCATTTTTGAGTCATCATAAAAGGTAGATTTTTCATTTCAGTGTCCACGTGTTCACTGCCGGTAGATGAAATACAATTCATTTTTGTGCATTTATCTTGTCTCCTGCAACCCTGCTGAACTCCCTTGTTAGTTTTAAGAGTGTTTTACATATTACTTGAGATTTTCTGTGTAGACAATCATCTCGTTGGCTAATATGGACAGGATCCTGTGAGTCTCTTATTTCCCGTTCTCCGTCTTGCACGGGCTAGAACGCCCCATCCCGTGCTGCTCGGGAGTGGTGAGCGTGGACATCCTTGCCTTGGTCCTCCTCATCCCAGGAAGAAAGCTCCCGCTCTCTCAGCATTAAGTCCGAAGTCAGAGGTAGGCTGGTGTAGCTGTCCTCTGCCAAGCTGAGGACATGCCCCTCTGTTCCTATTTTTCTGGGGGTTCTTATCATAGAGAGGTATCGAGTTTATCATATGCATAGGATCATATAACGTTTCTTCTTTAGCCTTTTCCTGTGACAGTCTGCACTTGATGACTTTCGAATACGGAACCATCCCTGCACCCATGGCATGAATGCCCCTTGCCATGCACTTTTTAACATGTCGCCGAATTGTATCTGCTTAAGGGTTTTGCCATCGTGTTAGGTGAGGGAGTTTTGGGGGGTTGGGGACAGCTCTATTCACGAGTGATATTGGTCAGCAGTTCTGTTTTTTTTGTACTGTCTTTGTTGGCTTTGATAGCAAGGTGACACCAGCTTGTAAAATGGATCGAGAAGGTTCGTTTGTCAGCAGTCCTTTCTGACGCCCGGCTTTTCTTCCCTTCCTCCCCTCAAACATTCTCTTTTCACAGTCGGGGATTCCACGACATCACACAGAAACGCTCGGCAGGCCCTGGGACACGAGGCCCGTCAGCAAATTCCGAACTGCAGACAGCCTGGCCGGGAGCCGCTGGGGCTGGCTGCCGTCCTGGCTTGTGACCCTCATGACAGCTCGTAGAACCCCCATGGCCATTCGACGGAGCTGCACTGTCGGATCTGGCCAGAAGAAGGCCATTCCGTTTCCCCCAAAGAGCCACAGTTTGGGTACAGGAGTCTAAGAAAAAAAATCTGTGCCAAAGGAATGAATCTCTAACGGTTGAGATGAGATCAAAACGAGCACCACCTCCAGGCTCAGAGAGTTTGCCATTGAATCCAGGTGGAGCTGCCAAACCGTGGATTGACCTCACAGGACAAATTCTTTGCATTAATTTTCAGGAAAGAAGGGCCACAAATGGTCACCCAGGGCATCTCAGCAGAGTCCCCTCATCTCACAGATTGCACTCCACGATCTGGGGGCCGCGGCCGGTGGAGGACCTCGCACTTAGTCCGTGCTTCGTGAAGGCACGGGTGGGCTTGTCGGTGCACAGGTGCGCCCTGCAGCCCCTCGAGAGCCGCCGTGTGCCCCAGGCCCTCGGGACCGAGGCTCTGCACGCTTGCCAGCAGCCGGGGGCCATGTGCCACGCACGCACTGTCTCGCTCATGCACAGCCTCGGCCCCGTGAACGCAGCAAGTCTGCTCCGCAGGAGAAGCCGTGCCCCAAGGCTGGTGTCCTCCTTGGGGCTGGCACTCCTGGCAATGAGCCCTCGGAACCCCCCCCGGTCCCAGACGCCACGATGCACACTCACATGCACACTCACAGCCCACGCATGCACGCCCTCGCTCACATGCCCCAACAGACACCCCACACGGCTGCACGAGCACCCCACCACACGCTCCCCCACACACCCATCAGGCTTGGCGCTCCCCGAGGACGTCATGCAGAACAGGCCGTGGCGATGCACCCCACGGTTCCACGGGCCGGAGAGGAGCAGGTCCCCCCTCAGCCCCCAGCGTGGACTGTGCCCCAGCGGGGGCGGGGGTAGCCCCCGCTGTCTGCCACCTCACGTTCATCCAGGAGTTGAGGAGAACGCTGGACACGTCCCCCCAGTCACTCCGCCTCCCGGCAGGTGACCGAGCCTGTCTCGTTCTTGCACTTGCTGGTCGTCCTGCTCCATCAAGGGACCCCAGCCTCAGTCACCTGTGTCACAAGTGAGCAGCCCCTGTCACTGCTTCCTCGGGCCCCCAGAAACGCTTCACTGCACCCCGGGGTGGGAGGCGCCCGAGCAGGTATGAACACCCTGCCCGCACACCCTGGCAGCCCCCTCTGGAGACCGTGGGCCCCGGAAAGGCAGCGGCAGCCCCCCTCCCCCACACCTGGTCCTCCACCTGGCCTCCGGCCCTGACCCCGACTGCACGGAGCTGGCACTCGGCACATGTCCTCTGCTGGATGCGAAGGGTGCCGGCCGGCCCGGCCCTCCCCAGAGCTCGTCATAATGGGACAACGACGCCAGAAGGGGACGTGGGCCCCGAGGAGTGGCAGGCCCCTTAGCGTGGACGTCGTCGCTCCTAACCAAGTGTGTCCAACGTGGCAGCCTCCAGCCCCACGTGGCTCCCCAGCGTCCCAGCTGTGGCTCGCCCCGCGGGGGGACGTGTGATGACAGCACACGACCCTCCTGGTTTCGGAGACCAAGCAGGGGGTGAGAATGTAAAATGCAGACTCGTGAACACCGCCTCACGTCGACGGCCCGTGGAAACGCGGACACTTCGCACGCGCTGGGTTAAACACACACAGCGCCCGAGGTGACCTCCCCCGTCTGCTCCCTTTACCCGCGGCCACTGCGACTCTTCAACACACGGAGGGCGCCAGCCCGCGTGGAGCATCTCCTGAGCCATGCTGGTGTCTACCCCGATCAGAGTGTCTTCACCCCCCCACTGCCTGGGGCTCCCCTCGACGCCGGGCCGAAGCCCACTCGGTCCATAACTCCGCGCAGGCTCGGGCACCCCGGGCGTGAGCTACGGGTGTGGACGAGACGGTGAGCGCGGAGCCCGGGGCGTCTTCTCTGTATTGGTGGACGTTTCGAGCCGACGGGTTTCAGAGCGCGCGGCCCCGCCCGGCCCAGGACTGACTGACTTCACGCCTGGACGTCGGTGCCCTCGTCCCCGTCACCCACGTCGCCGCCCCCACCCCTGGCGCCCCCCCAGACACCTCTCTCCGTGGTGCAGGTGTGAAAAGGGGCCAAGATGCCAGAGCTTGAGAGTTCTCATGACGAGGTCATCACTGAGCGTGGTGGCGGACGTTAGCCGGACGTTAGCCAGACTCACCTGGCGACCACACCACGGTGTATAAACTACCGAACCTCGGTGCCGGGCGCCTGGCACCGCCGTCGTGTGGCATGGCGACCCCAGCTCCTTCTTCGTTAAAAAGCAGGCACGCTTTCCCCGCATGCCGTGCACACGCTGCTGCTCACATCTGGGACGGGAACCGGGGTGTCCCAAGGGGTGTGTGCGTGGCGCTAAGCGCCCTAAGCTCCCTTCTCTCCCACCTGCCCGGCCGCGGACTCACACACCCACCGGAACCTTCTACTCCAGGCGGACCGCTCTGTCCCTAGTCAGCCTCACAGGGGCACACGCTGTCCCCGTCCCCAGAAAGCTGAGGGGACGGGGTGGCCTTGGCTCAACTGGAAGGTGCACACACGTTTGCCTTTTGCCCCCAGCCTCCCCACCCCCACCCCCCCAGTCTGCCTGTTCTCCCTGGGTGGCGCCTTGCACCCCCATCTCGCTGCCAGACCTCTGCCAGCTGCCTTCACGCTCCCCATCTGCACCCACCCCTCCTCCCACACACTTAAAAATTGATGTTCTCGCTTCTACCAAACCGATAATGACAGAAAGACTTCAATGGAATGGCTTTTCCTGAACATGCCTGCGCTCCAATTATAACTCAATCTCCAGCCAAAGGAGTGAATCTCTAATGGTGGAGCTGCGAACAGGGTTGCCAGGCTGAAGAAATGACATATGTGTCTGTGTCCGGACAGGGCCTCACCCGAGACTGGCCTCGGCCGGGCATTCCTCCCCCGTCTCAGTGCACAGTTAGGGACGAGTGGCCACAGGCAAAACATGGCAACGTGAGGGCGCTGTGCCCCGTGGATGCGTGCACTCGTCCACAGACACCCCCACGTGTCACACGGGGGTGATGAAGAATGACGGGGAGCAGGGGCCCCTCCCCAGCGTGCACGGATGCCCGCCTGCAGGCTCCCAAGAGTCCCAGGCGGGCACGCCCCTTCGGTCCCTCCCAGCTACGAGGCCCTGGCACTGCCACTGCTGCTGCCCCTTCCATAAGCCCCCGAGGTCACACGCAGCCGAGCATGACCCTCACACCGCTCAGGCCACTGCCCACGTGGGCAGGAAATGGAGGGAGGGCAGGGAGGCGGCCACGCTGCCCGGCCAGCCCTCCTGGGCCGGCCACCGAGGGCGAGTGTGGCAGCTGGCATGGGTCCCAGCGAGTGGGCAGAACAGGCACAGTGGACGGCGGGCTGGGGAGGTCGCAGCCCAGATGGACCCGGCCCGGCTGCCGGTGTCTCTCCGGGCGGGAGGGGACGGAGGGACAAAGTGACGCCCTTTTGCAGGGTGCACGCACTGGGAATACACACACCAGCCCAAGGCCCCCGCTCGGCCCCCGACGGCCCGGTGGCAGGACCCCGGCCTTCCCCGACGCCTGCGCCCTCCGCTCCGGGCTCATGTGGGGCCTAGCGCGGGCTCCGAGCAGTGGGTTTCTGGCTTCTCTCCGTCCCCAGGGCCCCGCCGGAGCCCAGCCCGGCTCCCGCAGCCCCGTCCCGCGCCTGTGCGCCCCAGTTAGCTGGGCCGGCCCGAGCTGTCGGCAGCTGCCCACCCCGCCCCCCGCAGCGGTGGGAGACCCAGTCCTCGTCACTCGTTCTGGAAGGGCCTCCAGGAGCTGGCGTTGGAGAAGCACCCCACTGCTCCTTGGTGGATGCCGGGGTACAGGGTGCTGCTGCCCATTCCCGAGGCAGGGCTGGAGCAGCCCAGCCTCCCCCAGGCAGTCAGATCCGCTCTGGCCGGGGGGCCCCCTGAGGGCCCAGAACCCCTGCCACGGACATGCGGCTCCCTCAGACTTTCTATGAACTGAGCGCGAATCTGGGTTACGTGACTGCCACTCCCCGCTCCCGGCCTGCAGAATTCCTGGAAGGGGTCCTCGGGAAACACGGTGCGGCTGCCGCCGGGGGTCGGGGGGGTCCAGCGCCCGAGACGCCCCCGCTCCCGCCTCCCCCTGCAGTCTGAAAGGCACCGGGCAGAAGAAACCCTCTTGAGCCAGACTTCAAACACAGAAATCTAGATCAAGGATATATTTGGCTTTCCGAGCTAATCTTTACATCGGTTTGGTCTCTGCTGACTTGTAACCCTTTGAAGAAACCTTGGCAGTTTCTCACGGAAGGCGGATGACGCTTACGTAAGCCCAGCAGAAGCCCCTGGGCTCCAGGAGGCTGCACCCCGCTGCCCGGGGTGGGGGCGGATGTCCCCTCCGCTTCACGGTGACCGGAAGCGTGGCCTCGGCCACATGCTCAGGGCTCGCCGTGGCTCTCCCACAAAGAGCTGGAGGAGAGGGAGGGCGCGGGACACACGCCCGGCCCGCTTCGGCCGAGCACGACCACGGCGCCCGGGTCGGTGGCTGAGACGACGGGGCTGAGCTGGGAGGCCACTGTCCCGCCCCTGTCTGAGCAAGACAGGACACGGGTTGCAGGAAGCAGGGGGAAGCAAGCTGTCCCCTCCCCAGGGACCCGGAGAGCTGGCTTCGTCTCAGCTGCAGCCGCCTGCCCTGCTCCCCACTTGTCCCCTCTTCCCAGGCTCAGGTGATTAAAACAAATCAGCAGAAGGGGCAGGCCTGGAGGAGCCTGCTGCCCCTTCCCCCGCCTGGACAGGGGCTCCCCTGGGTTGGGGGAGCGGCTGTGAGGGGAGGGGGCACACCCGCCCACGAATGGGGATCCATTCCAGCACGATGCCCCTGGTGAGAACCACGGCCACCGACACTCCATGAATCCCAGTCACAATCAACTTGGTGGCAGCAGCTGGACACGGGTGTGAGCCAGGATTCGCCGGGAGGCCCGTGGCTGTGGGCACAGTGCCTGGCTCCATCCTGCAAAGCCTCCGCACAGCCACGGGGGCTGGAGGACTTTCCAGGCAGGGCCGGTGACGGCCAGCCCACTGGGTCCCTGCCGTGAGGCCCCAACGTGGCACAGCGTGCACGGCACGGAGTGGAGAGCAGAGAAGTGTCCCACATGAGACGAGAGTCGCAGTATGTTGTCACACACCCCACCGCCCGCCACACGTGCCCCCAGGCCTCCCAGACAAAAGGGGTCACTGAACCTTAGGGCAGGACGACAGACAGAGCAACCCCACGGGACTCGGCCTGGGAGGACGCCCTGAGTAGCCACTGCACCCCTGAACACACCTTGCAAATGCCTCACAGGCTCGGAGCCCAGACCACTCAGGGCTGCAGCCCCAGAGGCCACTGGCCACCAGGCCGCCCAACTCGGAACCGTGCTGCTTGCTGAGTAAGCGTCCCCCCCCCCGTGCCCCGCCCCCCCCCAGCTGCTCCTGGTGCTCCCTGATGTGGGCCCCAGCACAGCTGGGGGAGCCGCTGGCCGCCCTCGGGGGATACCTGCCCCCGTGCAGGTGGAAGGTGTCCTCGAAGCTTTGCGAAGAAAGCCACCGCCAAGAAAAGGCACAGAAACAGCTCAAAGAGACAGTCTCTTTCTCCTCCTAGGCAGAAAAGGCTCCACACACAGCTCCGCTCAGAGGCAGACGCGACACCCCAAACCCAGACCGTGCCTGGAAGCCGGAGCGAGAGCCCCTGGCCCGGACAGCGCCCGGGGCTGCCTTCCGCCACCTGGGCCGCAGGTCCAGAGCTGGCCCGGCCAGTGTGGCTGCAGGACACCCGTGGATGAGCAAAGGTGACTGGCCGGCCTCAAGCAAAAGGCACATTCCAGGTCTCCGGGGGGGTTGGGAGGGCAAGTCTGGCTGTCACACACCGTCACGGGCGCCGGGGGGTGATGCGACGCCCCCCCAGACCCTCCCCGGGGCACAGCCCCGCTGCTGGCCGGGACCGGCTCCCCCTGCACATGACAGCGGTCTCTCTCCTGCCCGCCTCCCAAGGAGGTGACAGCTCATCCTCAGAGACCCACTTACAGAAAATCTCTTGTGCTAACACGGACAGGGAAAAAACCAAAAGGTCAAACTTCAAAATCAGCAACAGAACTATTTCCCAACACAGATGTGGGCAGCGCAGGCTTGGGGCTGCTCGATGGGAGGGCGCTCCCTCCCCACCCCCCCACCCCCCCGCACCCCGACAGGGACCCCTCCCCCTCTGCAAAGCGCACTCATCTTTCAACCTAGCAACTTAGTCATGAGAAAAGAGAAAAGGAAGATGTCGGACTCATAACTTGCCCGCGATCGAGGGCCAGGCGGCAGCCCCGCGAGCAGACAGGGGCTGAAGGTGCCCGCGGGTGGGGGGGGGCCGCGGGGGACACACCTGGCCTTTCCCCAGGCCCTGGGGTCACACGGACACCTGGACGGGTCACGGGCAAAGCCGCCCGCCCCATTTCGTCTGCGTCCCGAGGAGCCTTATCTAGTCCAAACACAGCCATCGATTCAGGCCAGCCAATACCCAGACATCCGCTCCGCCATTAACCCCTGAGCGCCCGCGCCGGCCCAAGCGCGCCGGCCTCGCCAAGAAGCGAGCCGCTTTCCAGAAAAAGGGCCGGGAATACCGTTTGGCGATGTGCACGAGATGCTGTAAACAGTCTTCGCCCTCTTCGCCCCCCGGAGCGGGGAGCCGCGGGCCAAGCAAGGGGCGCGCGCGCGCGAGCTCGCGTGGTGCCAGCCGGGTCGCCTGCTAAACCAGGACGCGCGCTCGAGGTCCCCCAGGGCTCGCTCGCCCCGCTGCACCGGGGGGCGGTGGGGGCGGCCCGGGCGGCAGACTCTGGCAGCGGCGGCCCAGCCGTGGCCACCGCGGGAGCGCAGTGCTTCCCAGTGGACGAACTCGGGAAGCGCACGCCGGCTGCCTCCGCCTCCGCCTCCGTCCTCCCTGCTCTCGGCGGCAGCCTGGGACCCAAACGCACCCGCTCCGCGCAGCCCCCCGGCGGGAGGGCGCCGGCTGGGGGGCCGCCTGCCCCGCCAGCGGACAGCTGTGCCCCGCTGGGCCCCGGGCCGCCCCACGCAGGGGCGGAAGCCTGAGCACCAACGCAGGCGAGCAAAGTTTGCCGAGAGGGTCTTTCTTCCCGGCTGGAAGCCCCGGTCCAGCCGGCCCTGGAGTCCGGGACACAGACAAGCCCCCGGCGCTCCCGCGCGGGGGCTTCGGTGTGTGGATGGGGGTGGGGCGAGGCGGTGCGTTCTCGTGCTCCCCCCACAGCCTCAGCGTCTCCAGCGCCAGCTGCCAGCCAGCTGTGCGAGCCCGCCAGGCCCGGAGGTCACCGGCTAACAGCTGGAGCCGCAGCTGGGAGCCGGGCGGCTCCCGCTCCGCGCCGGGGCCCCGAGGCGGCGGAGGGGCGGGCGGAGAGGCGCTGGGCTTTGCTTTCTTCCAACTCTGTCCGCGCCGAGCTCTCGCCCAAGCCCGGCAGCCCCGGCCCCCCGCCCCCCGGTGCACGGCCCGCCGCGCCCAGCGGCCCGCGCCTCGCTGCCGGCCCCGGGAGGAGGCGCGCCGGGGCGGCCGGCCAGGACACTGCGCTGCTGGCGCCGCGAGCCTCGCGTGCCCCTGGCCGGACTCCGGACGCGCGGAGCCCAGAGAGCCGGCCGCTCCCTGCGGGGCCGTAGGGCGCCGAGCTCCGGACGCGCGCCGCGACCCGGCCCCCGGTGCACACCGTTCGCCGCTCCCGGAGAGTTTTTTTTTTGGGGGGGGTCCCTTTATTTGCAACGCAGAGAAAAGCGCCCTTCAGCCTGGCCCGGCACCCACGCACCCACCGGCTCCCGGGAGGCAGCCGGGTCGCTCACCTGAGTCCTAAAAGCTGTTGAATCCACATGGTCACGTTTCGGGGAGCGGAGCCTCAGACCTGGCTCGCCCCGGCCATCTGCGCCGCGCCGGATCCCGCTCGCTTGCGTCCCGCGGCGCCGGTCCCCGGCTCTCGCTCCGCCGCCGCCGCCCGCCGCCCGCCGCCCGCCGGCCGCCGGCCGCGGGGCGCAGAGCGAGTCAGAGCGCGGCCGCGCGGGGCTCCATGCCGGCCCGCGCGCCGCCGCCGTTGGGGCGCATGGCTCAGGCGGGGCGGCCCGCGGGGGCGCACATTCTCCAGCCGGGGCGCTGGGCTCCGGGGGCGACCCGGCGAAGGCGGCGGCGGCGAGCGCGGCCGGCCCGGGAGGGGCGCCCTCCGGCGCTGCGGCCGCGCGGCGAGGGTCGGCGGCGCGGCGGCTTCGCCCTCCGGGGCGGCGAGGAGGGAGGCCGGGCGCCGCCGCCGCCGCCGCCGCGCACGGCGCGTGTGTCTCGCCTCGGGTCGGAGCCCCGCGCCGAGTGAGCGGCGCCCGGTCCAGCGGGGGGTGCAAGGTGGCGATGCGGGCGGGCGCGGGTCCCCTCCGCGCGCCGCCGGGTCCGGGAGCTGTCCCGGGGGTTCTCAAGTTGGCCGGGGGCTCCGTCTGAGCGCTCGCTCTGCAGACGGCCGCGGCGCCGGAGGCGGGCAGGAGGCGGGCACGGGAGGCGCGCGGGGCGAGGGCGCCGCGGAGCGCGGGGCGTGGGGACGCGCGGCGGCGGCGCGGCGCCGAGGAGGCGCGCGGGGATCCCGGGGCCCGCCGCCCGCGCCCACCGCGCCCGCCGCACAGCCGCCCGCGCCGCTCGGCCGCCTCCCTGCGCGCTTCTGCCGCTCCGCGCGCTCGCCCCCGCCTCCCCGAGCGGGTCCCAACTCCGCCCGCCGGGCCCGGCTCACGTCACCCGCTTCCCCGCCCCTCGAACCGGAGCGGGAGCCCCCCCGCCTGGCTCCGGCTGCCGTTCGCCGCCCCGCCTCACGGGGGCCTGATGGGTCGCGCGGGGCTGTGCCGCGTCCGGCTTCACCGCGGGCGGGGCCCTGGCCGCCCCGGTCCGTCCCCGCCTCGCCCCGGTCCCCAGCTTGGGAAAGGCTCAGGAGAGGCCGCGGGCTCCGATTGGACCGCCTGGCGCCGCCGGATGGTGTTGCCACGGAAACCGGATGGCATGCGAAGCAGTTCGAGGTTCCGACCCGGTTTCGGGTGCGCCCAGTGGGCCCAGAGAGCGGATTTGGGGAGGAAGCGTTCCCAAGGGAGCCTTCGGGGGCGGGGGGCGCAGGGAGCGGGGCTGCGCGCAAACTTTCCTCCGGGCGGAGCCGCACGGAGGGGCCGCGCTGCAGGCCGTGGAAGGCGCGAGGGTCCGCTGCGGGTCCCGACCCTCCCCGCCGCCCGGCGGCGGAAGAAGTCACCGCGTTCCTGGCTAGACCCGGCGACCTTCGGCCCCAGGCCAGCCGGGTTCTGCATCCCGAAGCAACAACAGTCGCTGGAGCTGTCCAGGACTCGGCCACCCACGGGGCGCCTGCCCCTGCCTTGTCCCAAGACTCGGGGCCTACCTGCTTAGGCCGTTTGCAAGACAGTGACGACGGACGGGGACCCCACTCCCTGAGAGAAGTGACAGACAGTAAAACTCACCACCCAAGGCCTGGCCTGCTGAGTCCTTGAGAACCCCGGGTCCCAGCCCTGCTTTTAACTCTCCATGTGCTGGAGGGAGGCGCGGGGTTGGGGTCTGGACAATCGTTCCAGCGCTGTCCTGTGTGGCAAGTGTGTCAGCGGGCCAGGGAGGGACGGCGAGGTGTGCTGGTGGGGGGCTGACTCATGCCGCTGCCACCCCCGCCCCTGTGACAGCAGCACCCCGGCCCGTCACTGGGAGGGGACAGCTGGAGCTGAGGGGAACCAGCCCTGCGTCCCAGGACTGGGATGCCCATACAGGAGGGTGAGGTGACCCCCGAAAAGGGGCAGGAGGCAGGAAGTGTGGTGGCAAGATGCCCGTCGTGGCGAGGGCAGACCAACCTGGCGTCCCTGGTTGCTCGCTGGGGACCCGGATGCCGTAACCCGCCCGGCCCTCCCCTCCCTTCCACTCTGGCTCTTGTGGGGGGTGGGTGAGATGGCCGTGCACACAGCGTCACTAGCATGTCCACAGAAGCACCAGGCGGAGTCAGCACTGTCCTGCCTGGCCGCTGCTGGGGGAACCTCCGTTAGCGCCCTCTCCCCGACGCGTGTGGGGACAGATCCCCCCAAGGAGACAAGCAGGTTCTGGACTCACTGGGCCCAGGAGAGCTGGGAGAGGGCGGCTGCCCGCAGTGCTGCCACCTAGTGGGACCAAGTGTCACTGCTGCATCAGGGGGGCCCTCCCAGGGCCTGTGACCCCAGGGAGGCAGCTGGGCCCGCGCTGCAGGGCGGAGTGGGGGAGCTCCTGACCCCTCTGCTACTTGGACACCGGGGACAGCCCCGCGCAAACCTGCGCACCCGGCTCCCACGCGCCTCACGCATGCGCTGAGAGGCACAGGATGACTAGCGAGCCCACACCCTGAAATGCATTAGCATTTTAATCTAACTAATTTTTGATAGGGCAGTGTAGGCCCTTCTCATTACTACATTCAGTAATTCCTTGGCCAAACCAACCAACCAAACAAACAAACCACAGTGTGGGCGCCGAGATGGGCCGCAGTAATATTTTGAGATGTCCGCAGTCCCCGGGACGCTCGCCCGCAGGGCGCGTCTGACCGCCCGCGTTTAAAACGGGAGGGAATGTCAGGGTGCAGTTAGAGTCTGCAGAAGTGGACCTTTAACTGCGCCACCGGTGCGAGGGAAGAGGCCCCTGAATTCTGTGCCTGTCCCCCGGGGGTGCCCGACCCCAGGTATGAACCCCGGGGCTGAGCGGATAGTCAAGGGGAGATTCTGCTGCAAACACACCTGCGAGTGAGCTGCGGCCGCGTGGGGAGCGGACAGCGGAGACCAGGAACTCGGCGGAGGTCCCCAAGTGTGCAGGCCTCGGGTCTGTGGACGCCGGCAAAATGCGTTTCCTCTCATCCCCCCACCGCGGATAACTCCAGGCCGATCCCTCCGCGGAGAGCGCTCACCGTTCTTTCGCTCTGATGTCTGTCCTGATGGAAATGTTATTTTTTTTAATTCCTAAAATATAATAAAGCCACGACTTATACTTCACCCTTAGTGAAACCGGCTTCCTCACTTCCAGGGCTTCTCACGCTTGGGACCGTTTCATTTTCCCCCTCTCTTGAGAATGGGGAGAATCACCCCATATTCAACACACAGTCACACATACACACATGTCCGTGTGCACACACGCGCGTGCACACACACGCATGAACACCTACCAGCTGCAGCAAGTGCAAAGGGGAAGTTTTCAGATGTACCCTCTGTGGAAAGACCCTAGGTTTGCTGCCACTTCCTGTACCCCTGAACCCAGGGATAGGATGAGGTCTCTCTGAGCCCCTCGCCTCTGCCCAACCCTATTTTCCCAACAAGCAGCCGCCCAGGGCCCAGCAGGAGGTCCTCTCGGAGGCTCTCAGGCCACTTACCTAATGGCCTTCCCAGGCCTGGCTATTTTTAAAGCCATCCGAAGCCAGATGGAGCCTCCCTCGCTCGCTCTGCCCCTGAGGAGATCAGCGTGTCTGAAGCATGACATTTGATTAAGTAGCTAAGTTCGTGCGTTTAAATGGTAGGGAAGGTGCTGATTAAAATGATCGTATGTTCTTGAGAGCATTCACACCGCCCTCTTCTCCGACCCCTGCCTAACTAGCCCCTCCCCCGATAAAATTTGCATGTGGTGATGGGGGAGGCGTGGGGGAGGGACCCACATCACCTGCCCTTCCCAGGAGTTTGCAGTTTCTCTCCTAACCCCCCTCTGAGCTGCTTCCCACTGAGGCTGAGGGCGAGGGCCAGGCAGCTCGGTCAGAGGCAGGAGAGAGCCACCTCCCCGCCCCCCACCCCACACACACACACTCAGTGACTCACAGGACGATGACCAGGAGAGAATCTCAGGTCCCTGCTGCCCGCTCACATACACGCGTGTGTCAGAAGGGGACAAGGGGGCCCTAGGTCTGCCCTGAGCAAGCGACGGGCCCCTGCAGCAGGGGGAAGGGGATGAGCTGGCCCAGGACAGAGGAAAACCCTCATGCCGAGGCTTGTAAGGATTCTGCGTTGGTGGGTTTTCCACTTGGATGGAAAAGAGCTTTTATTTGCAAAAGAAAGTGAGCCCCTTTGAACGCTGGCCGTGGGCTCTGGGGCCAGGAGGTTCGGGGTGAAGCTTTAGGTAAGGTCAGGAGGGCAAGCAGAGCCGTGGAGGGAAGTGGGTCAGCGGCTGCGGTGACCCCGGGGCGGGCCGCCGTCCTTCCGTCTTGTGGTGATGGGGAGGGGTGTGGGCAGGGTGGAGGCAGGGTGGGGGAGGGGTGGGGTGAGAGGTGTAACCTTCTCTCAAGAAGGATGACAGGTGGGCCTGGACTGGGTCACCGAGACATCAAGAAGGATGGTGACATCATCTTCACCCTCACCATCATCATCATCATCACCATCATCATCACCATCACCACCATCATCATCATCATCACCATCATCATCACCATCACCACCATCACCACCATCACCATCACCATCATCACCATCACCATCACCACCATCATCACCATCACCATCATCACCACTATTATCATCACCATCATCATCATCATCATCATCACCATCATCACCACCATCATCATCACCACCATCATCACCATCATCATCATCATCACCATCATCAGCAGCATCATCACCACCACCACCACCATCACCATCATCATCATCACCATCATCACCATCATCACCATCATCACCATCATCACCATCATCACCATCATCACCATCATCACCATCATCATCATCATCACCATCATCGTCGTCAGTTTTAGGAATTACTTCGTAGCTCAGGATCTACTGAGAAATCCATTCTTAACGCAGCAAAAAGCAGCAGAGCCTCCTGTGACCTCCTTCCTCAGCCAGGGACTGTCAGACCCCGTGTTGCCAGGCGGCAGCTTAGCGGGCATCTTGACTGCTCACAGCCAATCTGGAGAGTAATGGAGCAGAAAAACCGCTTCCTCTAACAACGCCTTGTCCGAGCGGTTATCATGGGGCTTGAGAAGCTCCCGGAACACACCGAGGGGGGCGGAGGACATGTCACTTACCGAGCGCCCTGACTCAGGGCCAGTGCCCAGCTGGCGTGTGCCGCGTGGCTTGAGACCCGCCCCCGCCTGCAAGCGTC
>PVKZ01006193.1:0-39078 GCA_004027375.1 Macroglossus sobrinus
CACTGTACACACATGCACACACGATACTCATACACACTGTACACTCACGCACAAACACGACACACAGTACACACATGCACACACACGATATAGACATGCACTGTACATGCATGCGCACAAACATGTTATATGCACACACTGTACACACATGCACACATGCCCACACGATATACACACCGTGCATGCATGCACACACACTATACACACTGTATGCACATGCACACACACTGTAAATACATGCACATACACACTGTACACACTTTGTACATGCATGCACACACACACGATACACATGCACACACTGTACACACATGCACACACACCACGTGCACTCATACCTATGCACAGACACTGCACACCCACATGTTCACACATGCACACACAATGATATACACACAGCCCACATACGATACATACTGTACATACATGCACACACATGATACACACACTGCACACACCACACACACGATACACAAATGCACTGTACATGCATGCACACACCCACGATACATGCACACACTGTACACACATGATACATACACTGTACATGCATGCACACATACCCACACGATACACACGCACACAGTGCACACACATGCACACACAATACTCACACTGTACATGAACACAGACGATACACACACTGTACACACATGCACACACGATACGCTCACATTGTACACACATGCACGCATACCACACACACTCATACCTATGCATGCAAACCCACACCTGCACACACGCCACACACATACACACACACACGCCCATGGGCGTGCGCACACACTCACAAGCCTCCCAAGCCTCTGACACATGCAGAAAGCCGAGTGGCACTCTTACACGACAGTCACACAGGAACTGCTGGAAGTCGGAGAGAAAGACCCCGGATTCAGAGAAGACAGCCCCGCCCCCCCGTCCCTGCAGCGGCCCCCCAGGTGCGCCTGGCCACCGCAGCCTCGGCCCGCCCCACAGCAGCTCGGGTGTGTGAGTTCACAGAGTTCACGGCCACAGAGGGCTCCTTCTTCCCCAGGTGCGTCCTGCTGGGGACACCTGTGGGTGGTCTGCTCGTGGGGCCTGGAGCGCGCGCCCCCTGGCGGCGGGCGCGGGAACTGCTACCGGGGCCGCGGTGCAGAGTCCGGGGTGGGGGGTAGGGGGCGGGGCGCTGCGCTGCGGGAGGGGCAAGGGGAGGCCCCGCCCCGCCCCTCCTCCCCTGGGGTCCCGCGAGGGGCGGGGGCGCTTGCATTTGGGGAAACAGCCCTTTTGCCATGTTCTGGCCGTGGGCCACCTTGGATGGCGGGTCCTGTCTCCTGCCGGGGCCTTCACTGCGGCTGCCACCGTTGCCTTCGGGGGCCACACTGAGGGCGCCCCACTGGCTGGGGTGCCAAGGGAGCCTCCACACCCCGACCCCACAGTGCCCCGGCTCAGGCTCCACCCGCCTGTGTCCCTCTACCCTCTGAGGACAAGGAGGGGACGTCCCTGTGGCTTTGGACAACCGGAACTCCTCCTCAGAGCCTTGTTGCCTGGCGGCCTCAGCCCTGGTTTCAGGGACGGGGACGGCCACCCATGGGAGCTGGGGAGGACCCCCGGCTCCGGTCTCCCCCTGGGCTGGGAGGGAGTGTATGGGACAGGCGGGCGCTCCCACAGGGGCCGACAGCCCTGGGTCCTGATGGTCCAGCGTGCGGAAAGGGCTGTGTGTGTGTGTGTGTGTACATGTGCGTGCGAGTGTGTGCGTGTGTGTGTGTGCGTGACAGGCTCTGGTCTGTGACTGTCACCCAAGCAGCGTCGACAGGAGAGGCTCGGGGCCTCTGGCTGGCGCCTGCTCCCCGCCAGGAGCCCCGAGGGCGAGGGGAGGGCTGGGACGTCCTCCCCGAACCCCATCCCCGGGTGGGAGGTCTGTGCAGGCAGGGCCGAGGGCCGCCGCCTGGACACAGCGGCCGAGGGGTGGGGACACGGGTGACGGCCCTGAGGGGGACCCAGACCACGGAGGGCGAAGCGGGAGTTCATGCCGTTTGCGTGTCTGTCCTCGTTCCTTCCGTCCTTTCTGCCAGCACGTGCCCCCAGCGTGAGGGGCTCCCCCAGATCCTCACCCCCTCCTCACACCGGCCTGCGTTTGCTGTCGCGTGTGCCACACCCGCGAGTCCTCAGGCGAGGGTGTGAGCAAAATGTCACTCTGACACGTCAGGAGAAACGGGAGTTTACTTTTAAAGTGGGGTTACTCCGCGCGAGGGGAGTCACGTGCGTCTCCCCTGGGCCCCCTCCCCGGGCGGGGGGATAGTGGGGGTGACCGGGGAGGGCGGGGAGGGAGTCACGGCTGCAGGTGGGGGCCGGGCTGTCGCCCGCGTGACTGCCCTTGGTCCCACATGATTCTGATGGGGTGAGGACCGTCACTGCCACTTCAGCACCCCGGGTCACAGCGGGGGCGAGGCTCGCCCGGGGTCGGGGGTTCAAAGCGGCAGCTTTGTCACACCAGAGCTGGCCTCCGGGTGACAAGGGTGCCAGCCTGGGCCGCTCTGTGGCTGGGTGTCTCCAGGGAGCAGAACTTCAGCCACGTGACCCTCTGACAAACGTGTCATTGGGTGACTTCGTGGTGTGCGGGCATCTCGGGGCACGCGTACGCACACCTGGACGGTGCGGCCCGCCACACGCCGGGGCCTCGTGGCGCAGCCCCCGCTCCCCGGGGACACGGCCGTGCAGCCACCGGGCTGGGTACTGCAGGGCGAGGCGCGTCCTTCCTGGGGGTCGGGGGAGAAGCCCCCTGGCCTGGCTCACCTTCAAGGAAAGGGCTGTTCACAGGGCACGCAGGGCAGAGGGGTTCACAGTGAGCGTGAAGGGCCCGACCCCCCATGCGCCCCGCCGGGGGACCCTCAGGCGCCCCCGGGACGTTTCCGCGGTGCACGCGCTCACGGCGCGCTTGACGGCGATGTTTACACGGATCGAAACTGCACACACCGCCTTGCAAGTTGCCTTCAGGAAAGCGGTGCATTTAGGACGCCTGGAGGGCACCCCAGACCTGCCCCGGCCCCCGCAAGCCAGCTGCGTAGGGTGCGGCTGCAACTGGGGCCCCTCCCGGTGGGTGGATGCCGGGGTCGTCTCCTGCTGGAGTCGTCGTAGGTGACGCTGCACGGACGTCCTTGTTCCGAGCAGCCAGGCGGCCAGTGACGTGGGCAGCGGGTCTGCGGCGGGGTCCTGTTGCATCTGGAGTTGACGGGGAGCTGTGGGGTGCCGGGATGATCGCCAGAGCCCCTCTGAGGACCTGGAGATGGCGGGGGGCGCAGCCCCTCAGCCGCCCGAGGCTCGATGGCCGGGCCGGGAAAGGGAATCAGGGAGGGTGACACAGCGGTGTCTCTGCCCGCGGAGCCTGCCGTGGAGCTGCCCGCTGGGGCCACCCGGCCCACGCCGGCCAGCGGACGGGGCCGGTGGGACGGAGCCTGTGCTTATCGCGAGCGCCGTGCAGACGGAGGCCGTGGCTTCGCTCGAGAGCTGTTTATTTTCCGATACAGGGGGCCGCACTCGCCCGCACACCCCGGTGCACCCTGCGTCTGATCTTTGTGATTGAATCTGAGAAGCGGGCGTCACCACCGTGCGCTGGACCGTGATCTCGGGCTCCCCCCCAGGCCGGGGTCAGGCCGCCGGCACTGGTCACTCTCGGTGACACGGGGGCGCAGTTCAGAAACGCGCTCGCCACGGCTGATGCACCCCGCGTAACGGTGTCGCGTCTCTCCTCCGCTGCACGCGTGTGTGCACACCATCTGCACACATGTGCACATCATGTGCCGCACGTGTGTGCAGTCAGCTGCACACGTATGTGCACATCTGCTGCACACCTGTGCACACCGTCCACTGCACACGTGTGTTCAGTGTGTGCACATCGTCGGCTGCACGCGCGTGTGCGCACCGTCCACTGCACACGTGTGTTGCGTGTGCACATCCTCTGGTACGAGCCCACAGCACGCGACTTCGCGGCCCGAGGCCTGACCGCAGAGATTCTGCTGCATTTGCTAAAGTGATCAACGACTTTGTTACGTGCAAACAAACAGGGCCTGCGCGCGGCCGCGTCCAGGCTCATTTCCCAAAGCCGCGAACAGCAGGCCCTTTGCTCTCACAGTCCCGCCGATCGCGGGTCCCCTTCCCTCGTCGGCGGGGGGAGAGTGGAAAGGCTGAGCGTGCAGCGCCGGCCGCGCCTGGCTCCCCGTGGCGAGGCTCAAAGGGGCCCCTTCAGTGCCCGGCCGGCCACGCTGCTCGCCCGTGTCCTCCTGGCCGTCTCTCCCACACAGACTTCCCCGAGCTGGAGACACACGATCTCGGCTTCCCCGAGCGGGGCCCCGGCCGCTCAGGAGCTTGTGAACGGCGCTGAGCACCTGGGGGCTGCCCGGGGAAGGGGTGCGGGTCGCTGTCATCCTTAGCCCTGTCCCAAACGGCTTCCCAGCTCTAGTGTAATTCCACCCCAGACTCGGGGACAGACGGGGCAGGCTCTGTGTGCTGGGCGGCCCGGCCCGCTTCGTGTCCCAGCCCGGATGGGCCCCCCCACCCCACTCCTGGAAGCGGATAAGGGAGGCGGTGGACTCTCCCATCCGTCAGCCCCACCATCTCCCCTCGGGCTGTAAAAGCAGCAGTGGCACAGGGTATCCCGGTAACCGGAGACCCCCCAAACCTCTGCCAGCTCCTCCTAGCAGCACGTGGCCTGTGGGAGAGTCTGGCGCAGCTTCTGGGGCCTCAGAGGGCTGCGGGCCGCAGCGGGAGGGGCCCGGGGACGGCCGTGGCGTGGGGTCACCGTTTCCTCCGCGTGCAGGCCTCCAGCCGGCCCAGCCCCTCGTAGGACTGGTAGAACACGTCGAACTCCCTGGTGCCCCAGCCCCTCCACACGGCCAGACACCACTCGCTGTGCTCATTCTCGAAGCCGCAGACGACCGTGTCCTTCGCCACCACAGCCGCGTCCATGAGCACCCTGCGGGGAGACGGGGTGTCTGACGTAGCCCGCCGGGGGCCCCCCCACCTGGCTGGGGCCTGCACCTTCCCTGGAGGGCAGGGCCCGGAGAAGCGGGGCATCGGTGCGTCTCGGCTCGGCCCCGCCCGCCCACGGGCTCCGATGCCCGCCCAGTGGTCCGGCCCGTGGCCGGCGGCTTCCCGACCTCGGGGGCAGGGCCCAGGGCATCGGTCCGAGCGCACGGGGGTCTCCGTAAGGGACTGACTTCTGGGAAGGACACTGGCGCCATCACGCCAGGCGCCTCTGGAACGTGTCTCTGGCTCCCGAGTGGCCCGAGAGGGCCATCGACTGGGATGCCCGCTCGTCGACGGCCCGTGACACGTGTTAGCTCCTGCTCAATCCCCTCGCCTCGCCCGCGGCTCTTTCCCGTTCTAAGTCTCCACGTGCTTCGGAAACCCAGGGTGACGTAGTAGGAAGCCTGTGCCCGGTCCTAGCCGTACACTATATATTTTTTTTGAGGCTGAGGGTTCTTTCGCATGACCCACGCATGCAGTTTCTTCTGGAAGCTGCCAGGCTGTGAAGCCCACCTCCTCCCACGCTGCCCAGAGCCCGCTGCCGGGCGCTGAGGCTGCCGGGATGGAAACCAGGGTGTCCGGGGGGCCCCCAGCTCCTTCGGGGCCTTGCACATTGCAGCTGTTCGCTCTGAGGCACCCCAGAAAGCTGCCGGCTCGGGCTGCTGGCCGTCTGCCCCCTACAGCCAGCCAGTGTGCCTGGCTCTCGGTCAACCTACTTCTGGGGGCTAAATGGGGAAAACGACGCTGGGGGAAACCGAGGCACGGCGACAGCAGGGCCTCTGGGGTCGGGAGCCCTGGGCTCCACGTCCCCTGGGGAGCGAGACCTGCAACCGGGAGGCGCCCCAGGCCCGAGTCTGGGGCCCGAGTCACATCAAACCCAGGTCCCTTTTCCTAGAATGGCATGACAAAGGTCACTGGTCCTGGTAGATCACGCCGGGGACAGGGCAGGGGCACTGCCGTGGGCGTGTCCTTGGTCACTCTCCTGCTCAAACGGGGGTTCTCCATAAGGGAGAGTGATGAGGGGGTTCGGCGCGGGGTGCAAACATGTCGGCTGCAGGAAGACTGTGGGAACGCTGGCGAAGCCACCCGCCTGTCCCCACGGGCTGCCCTGCCCAGCACGACCCTTTGGGGGGGCCTGGCCTCTGTCCTGGCGGCCCCTGCAGATGGGTACGGAGTCCCCGGGGGCTGCCCGGGTGGGCGGGACACCTCAGAACGGCCCTCCTGCCACCTGGATCCCCATTTCAATTGCAGCTCAACTCGGGTCCCGGGGTCGCACCCCAGGCCGGGCACTTGGTCCTCGGGTGCACTGGGCCCCCCAGAAAGAGGCGTGGGGATGGGAGGCGGATGCCCAGGTCGGCCGGTGCCTGCCGGGCCCCCAGGAACTGCCCGGAGCACGCCTGCTGGCCTGCCCTCCAGCGACGCGGGTGGGGGCGATCCTCTTTGCGGGGGGCCGGGCGCTGGGGGGCCGGGGCTGCCCGCAGCCTTACCCCCAGGCGGTCAGCTCCCGAGCTTTCAACACGGCCAGGACCCTGCCGCGCTGGGCGCCCGCGTCCTTCTCCAGGCCGATGACCACGATGTCTCCACCGCGCCTGCGAGACGGGACAGAGGGCGCGTTGGGGGCGGGCGACCCGAGGGGCGCTGGGGGCGGGCGGCCCGGAGGGGGTGGCGGCGAACCGCGGGCCGCAGAGGGGACCCTGGACCCCACCGAGCTCTCTGGGGGCGCACAGGCCTCGCGCAGCCCTCGGGGTCGCTAAAGAGACCCCTCAGGACCCCCGAATACCGGGCACCGGCCTGCGGATCTCGGCAGCGCCCTCTCCCCGGCGCCCCCGAGCGGCGCGCGTGCGCACACGCACCTGGGGACCCAGACGACGTCCTTGACGGCCAGCACCTTGACGGCCTGCAGGCGCTGGCTGACCGCGTCCCCGTCCGCGGGGCTCAGCTCGGGCTCGCGCAGCGCGTCGGGGGCCTCGGCGCTGGCCGAGCTGGCGGGCGACGCCGAGCCCGACGACACGGAGCAGTAGTCCGTCACCGAGTCCTGGTGCGTGAGGATCTGCGTGCCCAGCTCCTCGCTGTACATGATGCTGACGTCGGCGAGGCCGCCGCCCGCGGGCGCCGCGGGGGGCTCCGCGCCCGGCGCGCCCAGCGCGCCCACGGCGAACACGTCGCGGAGCGGGTTGGGGTCCCCGCAGAAGTAGCGGGCGCACAGCTGGTAGGTGGCCGCGTGGTACAGGACCAGGGAGCTGGCCCTGTCGTCCAGGCACCACACCACCTCCTCGCCCGCGCACTCGGAGCCGCAGGCCAGCGACGCCACGACGGCGGGCGCGCAGAAGGGCTCCAGCCGCCGGCGCGCGTCCAGCGCCGCGCAGTCCAGCACCAGAAGCCCCGGGCCGTTGCTGCACCACACCTCCGAGCCGCTGTTGGCCACCTCCATGGCCCGCACCGGGTACGGGTTCTGCCGCACGTCGTCGTCCGCGATGCCGAACTTGGCGCGGTTGGCCGTGTGCGAGCACAGGTAAGAGCAGCTGTCGTCGGGGGCGCCGCGCGCCACGGGGAACACGGCCACCAGCCCGTCGGCCAGGCCCGCCAGCACCAGGTAGGAGTTCTGCGGGGACAGGGCGGGGCCGCGGGGCGCTCGAGTCTCGTGCATTGTGGGGAGAGCCGGGCGGGTGTGGGGCTCCCCTCCGCGCGTGCGCCCCACCAGCACCCCAAGGAGTGGGGACCGCCAGCGCCCGGAGGAGCCACGGCCACCATCCCTCGAGCGAGCAGGAGGCAGAGGCAGTGCCAGCAGCAGGGAGCTGCCTTCTGTGTCACCGGGTGCCCCTCGGAGGCCCTACGCGGTCCCCGCCCTCCTGTTACCATGGCAGCCGTGGGGGGGGGATGGGTGGGTCTCCTGCCTCCTGCCTGCGCCCCCACCACTGCCCCTGCGTGGGCCTGGCACAGGGAGGGTCTGAGTCTCATGCGTCTCTGTGACCCCGGCGGGTTTGTGCGGGAGTAAAGACGGGATGGCCCCTGACGCTGCAGTGCCACCAGCGAGCCCTGAGCGTGTGGATGGCACTCCGCCCTCGGGACTGCAGGAAAGGGGCCACCCAGGCAGACAGGGGCGACCTCGCTGGCTGTCGCAGCCCAGCTCCAAGCCCGGGTCAAGACACTGAGCCCCACGTCCCCCTCCCCGTGGGGTGAGACTGAGCACGTGCCAGGCTGCAGGGCTTGGCCACCCGGCCGGGCAGGCACGCTGAGCACAGAGCCGGCTTTATTCCCTCCGGCCGGGCGGGTGCTGGTGCCCCGGCCTGGGGGCTCAGGCCAGCAGCGGCCTTCAATAACGCTTTGTGTCGCCTCTCCCGGGCTCTGCTGCAGGCCGGCGAGCTGCCCGGCCCCGCCCACGCGGCCACAGCCGTGAGTGACTCTGAGGCGACGTCAGACTTCCTTTTTTTTAAAAGAGCAGAGCGCCCGTGTGTTTCGGGGCCACCGGAAGTGACAGCACTGCTCACGTTCGCCTGGCGTGCGGCCTTCCCACAACCCCTTCCTCTCCCCATTTTCCAGACGGGGAAACTGAGATCCGAGGATGGCAGCCCTGATGACGACACTTTGAGCGTGTGCGGTGAGTGGGCGGGGAGGGGCAGGCGGGGGCCTAGGGGCGGATGAGGGCAGAGCAGCGCCTGGACCCCGAGGCCGCAGGGGCCGAGGAGGTAGATACGTCCCTGAAGGCCAAGGCCGGGCACGAGAGCGCGGCGGCTCGGCGGAGCGGGGCCCTCGGCCTCGATCTGGAGAACCGAGTTGGAGGCGGTGGGGGACGGGTGTGCAGCCCGTGGGGTTCCTGGCAGGAAGGGCCCCTTAGTGTGGGTGCTGGGTGCTGCCAGCCGGGGGGTTCCTTGCTGGCCCCGCGAAGGCACCCCGGTTTGCTCCCGGGAGTGGGGGAGCTGCTGGGCTGGGGGAGCCTCACTCGGGGTTTCCTTTGAGAAAAGCAGGGGGCCATCCTGGACAAAGGGGGGACCCAGCTCTGGGGCTGACTGCGAGCGTGCCAGTGGGGACGGAGAAGGGAGGAGAGCTGGCAGCCCCGCAGGGGTCGGGCAGGGCCTGCCAGGGGCGGTGGCAGCCCTCTCCGATGCCACTGCTGTCAGAGGAGGGGTGACAGACACTCCCTCACCAACTGTCCCTCTGCAGGGTTCGCAGCAGGAGCGGGCTGTGGCTTCCACTCAGCCGTAGCCCTGCTGGTCCCGGACGTAGGTGCTCGCACACTGGGAGGCCACTGGTGGAGGCCCGGTCCCTGGGTCGCTAAGGCTGGCTGTGGCCTGGGCTTGGTGCTCCAGGGGGCGTGGCTTCGAGCCCCTCCCCCCAGACGGGAAGGGAGAAGCAGACACTGTGAGCCCACCTTCCCTAGGACCTCACCTTCTTTAGCACGGGCACCGCCAGGAAGCAGGTGACGACGGCCGGGGTGTCCAGAGCCCGCTGGGGGGTGTTCAAGGGGCACATGCCCTTGAGGCTGTAGATGTAGATCTTCTGGTCCTACGGAGGCAGAGGGGCCCCTGAGAGCCGAGGGCCACCCAGGACCCGCCCGGGGGCTCCCGGGGTCCCCGCTGCACCTCGGAGACGAACGAGGATGGAAGCTTTCTGGGTGGGTGTTTTCAAGTCTCTGTTCTTTGTGGGAACTCGGAAAGGCTTGTCTAAACTGTAGACCTGTGATGCATTGTGCCGAGAAACCCCCCGTGTGGTTTGGGGCACAGAGTCTCAGCATCTGTGGGCGCCTGCGTGGGTGTCCCCATTCCCAGCGAAAGTGGGCGCACACTACCAGGCTGTGGTCACACTTGCCGCTTCCTAGGCTAACACCTGCCTCGGGCAGAGGCCCCATCCACCTAGTCCCTGAGGGGACGGGGATGGAGCCTCCTCCAGTGTCTACACTGGGGCGTGTGGGAACTGGCTAATCCGCTCTCAAGGGCTGACTGTTTCCTCATCTTCACTACTCTGGGGTATACTGGAATGAGCGTTCTTACAGACACGGCTGTGTGTGTGTGTGTGTACCTGTGCATGTGTGTACACGTGTATACGTGTGTCTGTGCATGTGCATCCGTGCATATATACATGTGCACATGTGTCTGTGCATGTGCATGTGAATGTGTACACGTGTGTGTCTGTGCATCCGGCCATTTGTACATGTGTACGTGCACGTGTGAGTGCATGCATACATGTGCGCGCATGCACGTGTGCATGCCTGCACATATGTACATGCACACATGTCTGCGTGCACATGTGCAATGCCTGCATGTGTACATGTGTGCATGTGTGTGCATGTGCATATGCACGTGTCTCTGCGTACACGTGTGCGTGTGTAGATGTGTGTGTAGGCATGTGCACATGTGTGCATGTACGCGTGTGCGTGTGTCCCTGTGTGTTCATGTGTGTGTGTGTGATGTGTGCGCCGGCGCTGCCCGCCTTGGGGAGAGGCCTGCCTGCGGGGAGGTGGGTGCTCACCTCGGTGGCCGTCCACAGACAGCTGTGCACCTTGAGCTGGCAGCTCAGCTTCATCCCGGCGCAGCTCATCCTCTGCACCTCCAGGAGGCCCTTCTCCAGGTTCGCCACCGTGTAGTTCCTGCCGGGGGGACAGGCGAGCGGTCGGCTGCGGTGGCCGGGGACCGACTCCCCGCCCCTTGACCCTGTGCTCTGGCCCCCACTCCTACACCACCCAGCGGAAGGTGGCTCCCAGCCCACAGCAAAGCCCTCCCCGCCCCTGACGCCCCGGCAGACGCCCCCTCCCGTGGTCCCCTCAGCCACCGGTGTGTGTGTAAGCACCCTGCCCGCTCTCAGCCCACCGCCCACCTGACACCTCTCCCTGCATCACCCCCCCACTCACGCAGCCGCCCCTGCCTCCGACGCCAGCAGGGCCGGGGGGCCTCAGGCCGTTACCTGGACCCCTCCTTCCCGTCCCAGAAGACCACCGTGTGGTCTTGGCCCTGGGGCGAGAAGAAGGCCGTCTGCTTCCCGCAGGGCAGCAGGTACATGAAGGTCGCGAAGGTCGGGTCCTGCATCTGGCTCACCACCGACAGGGCCAGCGGCCGCTGTGGAGAGAGGCCGCCGGGGTCACGGGCATGCCGCCGGGGTCACGGGCATGCCGCCGGGGTCATGGGCATCCCGCCGGGGTCACGGGCATGCCGTCGGGGTCACGGGCATGCCGCCGGGGTCACGGGCATGCCGTCGGGGTCACGGGCATGCCGCTGCGGTCACAGGCGTCCCGCCGGACACCCGTGCCTCCCGCATAGCCGAGCGTCTGGGACCGGGGCGGGAGCACTGTGGGGGGCACTGAGACTTGCTCATGGGAGACACCCCTGCCCTGGAACAACCTGGGACCGGAAACGGTGTCCCTGGTGCCTGGAGCTCAGGGAGACCACGGGTCCCTTCCAGAAACAAGTAGCTTTAAAATGACAATGCGGCCTAGGGCCATGCCGCCCCGAATGAGCCCGATTCCCAGCTGTTCTCGAAAGCTAAGCCGGGTCGGGCCTGGTCAGTACGTGGATGGGAGACCACCTGGGAAGACCAGGTGCTGTAGGCGTAAAGAATAAAAATAAATAAAAAATAAGGGATTGTAAGCTGACAAGGTCCTTGCAATCTGTGAGGTCAACCAAGGGTTGCCTCGCCTAAAAGAAAACAATTTAAGAATTAAAAATAAATAAATAAAATGATGAGGTGACGGCTGTCTCCCGTGAGCACACCTTCTAGCCACTTCTCTGCGAAGAGACACTGACGTCCCCTCTGCCCTTGCACAGAGATGGCAGAAAGGGCTGGCACGCTGTACACGATGACCCACCAGCAAGGCTGGGGAGGAAAAAGCAGGCCATTTTCCCGGTGGTGAAACACATGCCCCAGAAAATGATCTGGACGTATCCGGAGCCAGGAGTGTCTCTCTCTAGAACAGGTGGCAGAGGAGGCATGCCCTGGGCCTCCGGGACCCTCCGCGCGGGGGGCGGGTAGCCCTACTGTGCGCTCTGGGCCCCTCTGCATGGGGAGGCAGGCAGCCCTACTGTGCGCTCCAGGACCCTCCATGTGGGGCGGAGGTAGGCAGTCCTACTGTGCGCTCCAAGACGCTCCGTGCATAGGGGGGCGGGCAGCCCTACTGTGTGCTCTGGGACCCTCTATGGGGAGGTGGGCGGGCAGTCCTACTGTATGCTCTGAGATGCTCCGTGCATGGGGGGGTGATGGGCAGCCCTACTGTGCACTCCGGGACCCTCTGTGCGGGGGGCAGCCCTACTGTGCGCTGAGACCCTCTGTGTGGGGGTGGCGGGCAGCCCCACTGTGTGCTCCTGGACCCTCCATGGGGGGTGACAGGCAGCCCCACTGTGTGCTCCGGGACCCTCCATGCAGGGAGGGGCGGGCAGCCCTACTGTGTGCTCCGGGACCCTCCATGCGGGGCAGGGGCGGGCAGTCCTACTGTGCGCTCCAGGACCCTCCATGCAGGGAGGGGTGGGCAGTCCTACTGTGTGCTCTAAGACTCTCCACGTGGGGGTGGGGGGACGGGCAGCCCTACTGTGCGCTCTGGGACCCTCCGCGCTTCGCCTCCCACGCTACCTTCTCGGGCTGCGTGTCCCAGCACTCTACCATGAGCGCCTGCAGCCGGTGGAACTGCACCTCCTCGGGCCGGCCCAGAGCCGGGCGGACGCCCTTGGACAGCTTCTTGGCGATCTGGAGCTGGTGGTGGCCCAGCGCCGGCCGCTGCCCCGACAGCAGCTCGTACAGCACCATCCCGTAGGAGAACATGTCCACCTGGGCAGACACGCGAGCCCGGTCAGGGGTCCTGCCCGGGCCCGGCAGCTTTCGTGAGCTGCGGGGAGCAGGGAGACGGAGGACGTGGGCCCTGTGCGAAGGGGGACGCTCGCCACCCCTCCATCTCGCTGCGCCTGTCCACGCATCCGACCGACCGTCATCCTGTCCCGTCACTCATCCATCCATGTTCCCTTCCTTCCCTCTCTCCGTCCACCCGACGCTCGCCCAGTCTTCTGCGCACCTGTCGACCCCTCGTCCCATCCACCCTTCCATCCAGGGCGCGCACGCTCACCCTCGCTCGCTCACACTCGCTCACCGGCAGGCACCGGGGAAGGTCTCCAAGGGCGCCCTGGGCCTCGCCCTTGACCATGGAGACACGGCAGGGACAGCACAGACCCTGCGCGTCACGTGCGCGCTGCCAGGTGAACAGCGTACGCGGATCATAAACGGGGGACACGTCCCCTAGATGATGCCTGGCTGACTATTCTAAGTTTAATGTCACACGCAGGCCGGGCACGGGGAGAGTTAGCGGGCTTCCAGAAGGGGCAGGAAGTAACGTCTCGGCAGGATAAGAGCTGAGACGGACCTGAGAATTTTCAGCATGAAGTTTCCTGCTGTAATCTCAGTTTTGCGTCACCTGCTACTAAGAAGCTCTTATTTTTGGCACAGGGATTTGCCTTTAAAAATATATATAAATATTTTGTCTCATTAACGGCCACAGGTGCCAGGTCACGCCTCACGCGCTTCGGGCATTCTTAAAGCAATCGGGCCGCCTGCTCGGAGGCGGCGGCACGGTGATCAGCGGCGGTGGGCAAGGGGGCGGTACCTTCTCGTCGTACACGATGCGGGGCCGGATCTCGGGGGCCTGGTAGCCGGGGGTGCCCTCCACGCCCAGGGCGCCCTCGTGGAAGGACTGCCTCGAGATGCCGTAGTCTGACAGCTTGATGTTCACGTGCTCCCTGGGGTCGAGGGACCACACCAGGATGTTGTCCGACTTCAGGTCGCAGAAGATGATGCTCTTCTTGTGCAGGTAGGCCAGGCCCGCGGCGATCTGGTAGGCCACCTTCTGGGTGAGCATGTGGCCCAGCGGCATGAAGGAAGAGTCTTTGCGAAGAAAGAAAAAAAAAACAGAATACAACCACGTAGCGAGCTGTCAGCCAGCCGGGCGGCCATCGTCCCTGCCCGCCTTTGTCGCCCCAACACTTTCTGTCCTGCTGATGCGTCCTCGTCACTCCCCCCGCCGGACGCCGGAAGGGACGGAGTGTGACCTCCTTCAGTCAAATGTCACTTAGGACAGGGACAGATGTGCCTGCTGCTGCAGGTTCACTCGTGGCGTCTCGGGCCCAGAAGTGCTGTTTTTACTAAAAGAGCAAGGATTTGACAGTCCTTGCGGGCCCCCCGCTCACTGGACTGTCTGGGGCGAGTTTGGGGGTACAAGAGGCTCATGACAAGCGCGGCTCTGACCCTGAGGGAGACATAACTGATTTTCATGGCACGTTTTCCCTCCTGAGTCAGGAGTCAGCGACCTCTGTCCCTCTGGCCGTGTTTTAGAATTCAGTTACCTATTTCTCACAGTCCGTTACTTAAAACCTTGTTAGACAATCAGATCGGGTAAAACCGGGCCCAGGGTCCCGGAGTGCCAGCAGCGTGGGCGAGTGGGGTCTGTCCCGGGCGAGGAGATGACACTTCCTCGGCCGGGTGGCTGTGGGCACCAGGCACTGCTGCTTGGCCTCACCAACCTCCCGTCCCCGCTGTCCCCGGCCGCCCCGCCAGTGGGGCTCCCACTGTCCTCGTTACAGCCCGGACAGCGAGCCACCGCCTGGCTCACGCCCGAGAACCGGGACCTGGGGCCTGGTCTCCGGCCTCGACGGCCCCGCCACAGCGGTGCAGACCCCGCCACAGCGGTGCAGACCCTGGCACCGGGAGGCAGGCCCCAGCCCGCACCACCCGCCGTGGGCTCCCTCGGGCCGTCCTGGCAGCCGGTACCTTTGGCGTGCTCGGACAGCACGGTGTTGAGGCTGCCCCGCGGCGCCAGCTCCAGGGCGAGGCACAGCGGGTGGACGCTGATGCCGACGAGGGACACAACGCAGGGGTGCTGCAGGGCGTGCAGCATGCTGGCCTCCTGCCGGAACTCCGAGAAGTTCCTCATGGCGTCCGTGGCCCGCAGGTGCCGCAGCATGGTGTCTGCAGGGGACAGCCTGGTGTCAGCGTGGCCCTGGGGGGGGTGTCAGGGGACCCCGCCTGGGGCCGCAGGGCGGGCGTGCCGGCCCCACGGGGCTGCCTCGTGGGGGACTCCGGGGGCTGGCGGGCCAGGGTGTGACGCATCACACTGCCCCATCCGTGGGGGGCCGGGCACACCCCCTCCCTCATCACCCAGCTGTCTGTCATGCAGCCCCCACCCCACCCCACTGCAGGCCACCTGAGGGTCACACTGTGTCTTATTCCGACTCTGCGTTCCTTGCAGGGCCGTAAGCAAGCCCTGACTGGTCGCCCACAAGGATGCTGAGGTTTTGTCACCGCTGCCCACTTTGTCCCCTGCCCAGTGGCCAGGACACCAAGGGCAGAAGAGACCACCACCTTCTGGTCCAGACAGAAAGCCGTGGGGCGGCCACAGGCCTGTGACATGCCCACTCAGGCCCGCGGAGAAAGGGCTCTGGGCAGCGGTGGGTGACATCACACCTGTGCTGTGACCGCCCAGTGCTCTCGAAACTTGTCCCTGCCAAAGGCGCCTGCCCGTGTCCCCAGGCCCTGCTTGTCCTCCCGTGCCCCGACCTGTCCCTCCCCCGTGGTCAGATTTTAGCATCGGGGATCCCTGGACATGGAGATTCAAACGGCAGGAAAAAAAAAATTCTTGGCAGTTAAAACGCATCCTTTGTGCCGGGACTGATTTGTTTTCTGTGTAAAAGTTTAATTTTCCCACTGGGCCTTTAGGTGACGCATAGTGACGCATCTACGTGTCACTGTGAATCCGACCTGCGTCTCCACCCAGATTTCATGGACAGTCAGCCTCTCCTCCCCACTCGTGACGTCCCCCCTGCGACGTGCCAGCTTGCTGGCGGCCTGTCCCTGCCTTGTCCTCGCCCGAGAAAGCCGCCCTCACGCCCGGCCCCGGCGAGTCGCGGTGTTTGCCGGGCAGGCCTCGCTCCTTCATCCGCACAATCGTGTTTTCTCGGCCATTCGTGGGTTTTTGTCACTTCACGTGCATTTTAGAATTGGTCAGACGTCACATGCACACGCACACACATGCACACACGTGTGCATGCGGCCGATGGCGAGGGTGGGAATGGGCTGAACTTGGGTGTTTGGCTGCGTTAATTACAGACATTTTATGAAACTTTTATCGGCTCTGACGTTCGTCAGCCACGTCTCCTAGATGCTTGTGCTCTTCACATTATTACAGTTTCGTCTCTTCCTTTCTGAGCTGCTTTCTTCATGTTCTACGATTTCAGTTTTGCTACCAAGAATGTAAGTCACCACTGTGATCATACAGGGGACCGCGTGAGCCAGGGGCAGTGACAAATATGGCATGCGGCTGGCTGGGAGCAAGGGGGCCTCCCGGAGCCGCTCTGGCCAGCCAATAAGCAGCGAGGAGCTCCACATGACGTGCGCCTGAGCGTGCCAAGGCAAGGGGGTGCTCCTTCCTTGGTGGGGGTGGGGGTGAGGGGAAGCGAGAAGCTAGCCGTGCCGGCTTCCGAGACGAGACAGCCACAGTGCCACCTTCCTCCCTTTAGTGGGGACGGCGGACAGGGTCCCACGGGCGGAGAGATCTGAGCATGCGCCCACCGTGTGCCCGGCCCGTGCTGGACACAGAGCCGGCGGAAATGGTGCGGGTGACAATGCCCTTGGGGGCTCGTATCTGGGCAGGAGAGTAACCCCCAAGAGCGAACCGCAGGCCCCCTTCCACCTGGCCCCCGGGCTGTCCCACGTCCCGCCAGGTACAGAAGGGCTGTCCCCAGGCCCACGACGGCCTCGCCCGCTCCGTGCTCCCGCCTGTGCCTGCGGCCTCGGCGCCCTGCGAGGCGGCCGGGTTCTGGGCGGAGCACCTGTCGGAAGGGGAGCGAGGGCCGGCCCGGTTACCTGCCGGGGCGTTCCCGAGGTCCTTGAACTTCTTGATCTGGAACCGCTTCACGGCCACGGGCTGGCCCTGGTACCGCGCCCGGTAGACGACGGTGCCACTGCCGCCCTGGCCCAGGACGCTGCTCTTGTCCTCGCTGTGCTCCAACTCGCCGTTTTCCAGGAAGAGCCTGCGGAGGCCACAGCGCACTTGGGGGTGGGGCGGACCCCGGGGGCGGGGCCACAGCGCACGTGGGGGCGGGGCGGACCCCGGGGGCGGAGCCACAGAGCACGTGGGGCGGGGCGGACCTCCGGGGGCGGGGCCACAGCGCACGTGGGGGCGGGGCGGACCCTGGGGGCGGGGCCACAGCACACGAGGGCGGGGCCGACCCCAGGGGCAGTACCACAGCGTACGTGGGGGCGGAGCCACAGAGCACGCGGGGCGGGGCGGACCCCGGGGGCGGGGCTACAGCGCACGTGGGGGCTGGGCGGACCTGGGGCGGGGCCACAGGGCACGTGGGGCATGACAGACCCCCCTGGAGGCAGGGCCACAGCGCACGTGGGGGCGGGTGGACTCCCGAGGCGCGGGCCCGGGATGGGGGGTGGGGGATCAGGGATGGATCAGGGTCAGATCAGGATCTGCTCCGTCACTTGTCCCCCCTGTGCAGTGTTAGGGATCTAAGCCTTCTGTGGAGTCCCACGGATCCGGGCAGGCCGTGCAGCCTTGCCGACTCGCGGTGTCACAGGGGGTTGGTCCCCGGGGTGTAGATGAAAGGGGCGGATGTGGAAGTAAGGTCCCTTCGGACCTTCTCCCCAAAAAGCTCGAGCTTTGAGAGCTGACACCTGTCAGACAAGCTGTACGCGTTTACTGCGAGGTTAGCTGTTTCCCCATCTCCTTTTATTAAGCCAGGAATTATATAAATGACCACACAGGGCCTGTGATGGGCGTGACCAGCGTCTCCGCCATCAATGACTGGGACATCATCTGAGGGTGGCGGGTGTAGACCTCGTCACCGGTCCGTGTGTCCCAACCCTAGATAAACCTAGAGACGTTTCTGCTTCTGGAAAGTAGCCAGGAGGACCTGAATCCCTCCCCGTCCGGGCCACCCCCGGCCTGCTGAGGTCCACCCCGGTCCCTCGTCAATGTCCTCTGCCAGGTGCCCCCACCAGAGCCGTCCTGGCCTCACAGACCCCCTTCCCCACAATGCGAGGCCACAGCCGGAGTTCCCAGCGCCTCTGCTGGGTCTCCAGTCCTGTGCAGGGCGCTGGGCTTTCCGGCCCAGTCCCTCGGCCTGCAAACCACGCCACGGCGGCGATCAGAAGCCAGCGGGCAGGGACAAGCAGCCTGGCCGCCTGGAGTCCCCTCAGCGTCTCGCGACCCAGACCCGGGGAAACGAGGTTCAGTAAATAAGTGGAAATTCGAAAACTTTGGGGCTGCCTAACTCATCAGGCACCTTCCCCCAAAGAATCCGATTCCTACGTAAGCGAAACTCTGCGGGTGGCCTCTGACAGCGACAGCCGACAGCCGTGTGTTTAAGGTGGAGGGTTAGAGGGAGGAGTAACGGGGGTCCTGAAAAGGACTTTGGGGATCAAAGAACACTGTAGGGATCGGCTCCTAATATGACAGGCTCACCCAGAAGCACGCTTTGGAACCCCAATTCTGCACTATCACAGAGCACCCCTCATCTGCTTTCTTGGGATGGGGGAGCAATTTAGAAAAAATGAGAATACCAACATTTTTCCTTCACCCCCAAAAGTTCAGCTTTCTGTATCAAAACTAGATACAGCCATCTCCTGAAGAAGAAGAAGACAGCAGGACTTGGCGACCCCTGAGAGGCTGGCGGCCACCACGCCCGAGTCTCCGGGGTCCCTGCCCCCGCAGCCTGTGGTTGCCATGGCTACTGAAGACGCCATGTTCCACCGAGCGCCTGGATTCCGCGCCGGCTTCCCGCTGGGTGGGACCCCTAAGGGGTTCCATCTCTTGCAGCCTGTCTCCCCAGCTGCCATCTCAGATCGGCGGGGGTGGACCCCGCAGATTTTGGGGTTCCAAACGCTCAGCCACAGGGCTGCAGTTAGGAGTCAGCGCTGGCCGAGAGCTGAAAATGAGGCTGCCAGCTGGGGAGCCCCGTCTGCCTGGAGACGGCGGTGAAGTGGGGCTCAGCGGGGAGGCCCAGCTCGTGCGAGGGGCCTGAGGCCCGGCCTGGTTCCCACGGCAGCCTGGGACGACCCTGAGTGTCACCCGAGGCCTGGTTCCCCACGGCCTACCCTGGGACGACTCTGAGTGTCACCTGAGGCCTGGTTCCTTGTGGCCCAGCCTGGGACGGGCCCTGAGTGTCGCTGAGGCTGGCGGGGAGCCGGGCGGCTACGAACCCAGGATGGGCCCTGAGGGTTGCCGGGGCTGGCGGGGGCGCGGGCGGCTCGTACCTGGCGGGGAAGTCCGTCATGAACAGCTCGGGCACCAGCTCCTGCAGTGGCACGGGGACGCCGGGGTGCCGGGGGCAGACGATGACGTCCCCCTCGACGGCGGCCAGCACGCAGTCCTCCATGTCGAAGTACTGCACGGCGTCGGCCCGGGCGCCGGCGTCCGCCGGCTGGGGCGAGGCCTCGCACACCGGGCAGGGCACGCACTGCTCCATGAGCGGGGTCCCGTCGCTCTCCGTGGCCGTCAGGGCTAAGGGGGACGGAGTGGGGCACGGCTCACGCACGGGCGGCGGCCCCCGGCCCGGGGGTGGGGGGCCTGCCTGCCAAGCGGCGTGGCTGGCCCACAACTGTCACACTTGGATCCTGCTCCGAGAGCGCGACCCCGAAGGTCGCGCGGGGCAGGGTCGGGGTGCCCTGGACGGCTGCGGGGGGGTCGGTGTCGGAGGGGCCGTGAGGCTGGGGACCCCTCCCAACAATGGGGCGCGGACAGCACACAGCGGGCTGGGCTGAGCCGTGCCGTGCTCCCCGTGGCCAAGGCAAGGCCAGGAAGGGGCCATCCCAGACCCGGGAGGGCGAGGCCTGGACACGAGGACAGCGCTCCCCAGGGAGCACCACGCGGGAAGCATAGGGAGTAGGGGGAGCATGGGGACCGGTTGAAAGGCACGCCCCCGCATGTGACGTAGGTCCCCCGAAAAGGAGGTGCAAAGGAATGCCCTGGATGGCCCACCGGCGGCCTGCTTTGTGCAGGGGCTTCTAGAACTTTCTGGGTGCGTCCACCCTCCGAGGCTGGCGGGGCCGTCCCCAGGAAGCCCTGCCTCAGGCCCCCGGCCCGGTCCCTGCTGTGAGATGAGGTCCACCCCCGCGTCCTATCGCCACGGCGCCCGCTGTGGGGGGCCCCTGGCTGGTAAGGAGGGTGCACGTGGGCCTAGAGGCCCCCTCGGCTGGCCAAGCACGACTGTCACCATCGCGCACCAGACGGTCTCCTCTTAGGCGCCCTAAGCTTTCATTGTTTTCCTTGTATGTCCCCTTCTCATCCACACCCGAAGGACGCCAGGCTCTGGTGTCCGGACGGGGCATCCGGGGAGCCCCCCACTGCTCCCTAAACCCTCCCTGTGCTGCTGCTCTCCTGGGACACAGGGCTGGTAGTGAGGAAGCCGGCTCGGGGGGCCAGGGGCCTGGCTGGCTCGGGGGGCCAGGGGCCTGGCCGGCTCGGGGGGTAGGGGACAGGCAGCGGGCCAGCGGCGCTGCTCGGATTCTGGACCTGCTGTCCGCTCGCTCAGCCGCCGGCCTTCAGAGGCCGAGGGCTCCCCAGGGAGAGGCCCCCGCCCCTGCCCGGATGGCCGCCTCCCTGCCGGACGCGCTGTGGGTCTTTACTCCGGCAGCAAAACAACAGCTTCACTTCAGAGAGTATTTTCTTTGGGTGACAGTCAGTGAGGAAGCGGATCAAAGGGTCTGAGGAAGGCCGTGTGGGTGGCTGAGCACCCCTGGGACCGGGGGGCGGGGCAGGCAGGGAAGGAGAAGGGGGCCCCCTCCCCTCCCTCTGTGGGGTCCCCCCGGGTCCCAGCAGAGCCGTCCTCACTGCGTGAACGAGGCTGTGTGAGGCCCACACCGAGGGCCGCCCTGGGCCACGCGTGGTGACGGGGTGCCCTTCCCCGCACACCACGGGGGGCTGGGGGCCAGGCCCGCACACGCCCTGCAGGGTCTGGGCTCACGGCTCCCCGCGGAGCCCACTCCAGCCCACGGCCGGGATGCCCAGGGCTCACGACTCCCCGGAGGGCCGTGAGGGCCCCCCTGGTTTCTGTTCGCAGCACCCCGGCTCGTGAGGAACTACAGGTGACCCCTGAACCGCGAGGGCTGAGGGGTGCTGCGCCCGCAAAGCCAGAAGCCCACTTCTAACTTTCGCGTCACTAAGACCGTAGCGACAGGTGCCCCGGGTTCCTGGGACCGGGGGGTCCCCACCCTCGGGCGCGCGAGCCCTCAGCAGATGGCACAGGGCGGGGCCCGCACGGGGACCCCGACACTGTGTCCCGGCCGTGTGGACGGAGCCCCGCGGTCCCCGCCCGGGCTGCCCGAGGCCCCCACCGTGTGTCCCCGAGCGGCGACGCGGCCGAGGACGCTCGCTTACCGGGGAACCACTGGTCGATGAGGGAGTTGACGTGGTCCGTGATGAAGGCCATCGCCGAGAAGTCCCGCACCTCCGACTGGCAGAGGATCTTGATCCCACCACTCTTCTTCCTCTTCCAGTTCACGTCCGAGGGCTCCACGCTGCGGCGGGAGGAGGAGGTGTCCCTAAGGCCGGAGCCCCCGCGGCCCGCGCCACCCCCCACACAGGGCGAGGAGGCCACAGCGAGGGCTCTGGGTGCTCGGGCCGGGCTCCGGCCTTCGTGGGGAGGGACAGCTGTGACACCAGGCGCCGAGGGCAGCCCACGTCAGGCCTCGGGGACAGCACCGTCCCCAACCCCCGTCTCAGGGGGCTGAGGAATGTGTTGAAAAATTCACTGTAAACAGTGAACTCGTCTTGTGTGTTTATTAAACCAGATTAAAATCACTTATTAAACCGTTTGAGTTGAGCTGATGTCTCTATCTTTAAAAAAGAAAGAAAGGAAGGAAGTGGGCACGAGAGCTAAGGGGGGTGTCTTATGTCACCCTTGGCACCAGGGGCGTCGTCTGCGCATCGAGTCTCAGGACGAGGGGGCACCTAAGTGACAGAGCGGTCACTCCCGTGTCCTGCGAGGGGAGGGGGGGGAGGTGGGCGGACACGAGGGGCCCGCAGGGACATGGGGACATTCGCAGGGGACGGCGTCTCCTGACCCTCGTGCGCTGCTCCCGGGAGGAGACCCTGGATGCCGTGAGGACGGACGGTCCCCGGGGAGGGGGGTGTGGGGGGCGCCACGGGCCGCGCGGGCCCCACCTGAGGTAGCCGCCGTCGAAGGTGACCAGGAGGCCCTCCTGCCAGTAGACGGTCTGGTGGCGCCGCACGCGGAAGGTGCTGCAGCGGTTGCGCTGGGCGCCCGCGAAGCTGTAGATGGCCACCTTGCGGTGCCGGCTCTTCGAGTTCTTCCTGCTCTCGAACAGCTGCGGAGGCGGAGACGCAGTTTAACACATGGCGGGGGGGGGGGGTCTAAACTCCGGGCCCCTCGCTGGCGCTAGGTGCGGGGCTCTGCGGAGGCTGGCCCGGTCCCCGGGTCCCTGCCTGTGATAGAGGAGGCTGGCCTGGTCCCTGCCTGTGACAGAGGAGGCTGGCCCGGTCCCCGGGACCCGCCTCTGACAGAGGAGGCTGGCCTGGTCCCTGCCTGTGACAGAGGAGGCTGGCCCGGTCCCCGGGACCCGCCTGTGACAGAGGAGGCTGTCCCCACCCCGCCTTCGACACTCTGTCCCCACCTCTGCCTGTGACAGAGGAGGCTGGCCCGGTCCCCAGGTCCCTGCCTGTGACAGAGGAGGCCAGGCCTGGTCCCTGGGTCCCTGCCTGTGACAGAGGAGGCTGTCCCCACCCCACCTTTGACACTCTGTCCCTACCTCTGCCTGTGACAGAGGAGGCTGGCCCGGTCCCCAAGTCCCTGCCTGTGACAGAGGAGGCTGGCCTGGTCCCTGGGACCTGCCTGTGACAGAGGAGGCTGTCCCCACCCCGCCTTTAACACTCTGTCCTACCCTCTGCCTGTGACAGAGAAGGCTGGCCTTGTCCCTGCTTGTGACAGAGAAGGCTGGCCTTGTCCCTGCTTGTGACAGAGGAGGCTGGCCTGGTCCCTGCCAGTGACAGGGGACTATCATCTCGGCCACCCCGCCTCCTGGCTCACTCACGCCGCTGCCAAAATTGAATCCTGCGTGATCTGAAAGCGTCACCAGGAAACGCATTCCCCACCAAGGACTGAAAATAGCGTTCCCCGCCCCCCCCCCCAATCTTTTCCTTCCTGACTTTACGAGCAAAAACCGATGTGAGGAAAATACAGAGAAACAGAAGCGGGACAATGAGACACAACGCCACCAGGCAGAGCGATCGCGGAGATCTCAGTTCGCTCAGCGGGCAAGTGTCAGAATTCTTTTAACGCTCGTGGACTCCGGACGAGCGTGGGTTAGAGATATGGGCACAGCATCTGATCTCGGAGTGGACTAGAAAAATATCTTGGCGGAAAAATAAAATATCAAGGAAAGGGAAGAAAAGAGAGTTTGGTGTATTTTTTTCCAGGAGTTTTTCTATCCAGTTTTACGAGACAACTGAGGGCATGTTTCTTACTTCAGGATTGCTCATTTTCTACATTTCCTAATGTGCATTTCCAACTTGGGACGCTTTGAAAAACGTCACTTTCCTAGCGCCACTGCAAACGCATATGAATTCATTTTTTTTTAAAGCTGCCTCTTTCATGAAGCTCGGCGATTTCCCGAATCATTCTCTTCTTCGATGTCTAGGTTGACCCGATCCTTCGCTTCCTCAGACAAGCCAGACGCACACAGACGTGCACGGGGCTCTCCGTGATCTCAGACGGCTTCCTCATCAGATTTTCAGCCGTAGAATCATCTGGAACGTTCCGGACTGAGAACCCGCTTCTGACACGATGAAGCCGCGTGCACACCACCCGCCGGCTGCACATGATCCGGGACCCGGGTCTGGCTGTGGCCACGTGACTGGTGAGCGGTGATGCCCAGCACCGCCCGAGGGGATGCACCTCTGACGACTCAGCACGTGACATGCGCCGGGGGTAGAGCCAGCTCCTACACCCCCGCTGCCCCCCGCAGCGGTGCAAACCAGTCTCCCCGCTAATGTGGCCCTGGATGGTTACAATCTTCAGCCTCTCGCCTTAGTTTTGCACATTTCAGTAAAAAGGGAAGATCAAAAGAATGACTTTGTTGAGCCAAGAATCGCAATTCCATACGGGCCTTTGGATTAGACGGAGAGTCAGCTCGTCTTGAATTTAACGTCCCTTACTCAACAGCCCGGGGTTAGGCCAGGGGTCCTCGTGCTGTGGAGTTAGAATCCCCCGGGGTGGGGGGTGTGCACATGAGAACCAGCGCTGGGCGCCATGCTGGGGTTTCTGGGGCAGCGGGTCTGGGCCAGGCCTGAGAGCTGGCATTTCTGACGAGCTCCCCGCTGGCCCAGGAACCCCACTTTGGGAACTGCCGCTGTGGACGAATGTGCCGTCCCTGTCACCGTCCTGTGGGACGGTCACGGTGAGGGACAGCCAGGCCTCCCTTCAGGGCCCTGGGTGAGCCCACCCGCAGGTGACACTGTGCCTGGGCTTCGCTTTTAAAGTCAATTCGGGACAGACCAAGTTTAAGTTCAAGGTCAGCGGTTCCCCAGCTGGACCGGGCCGTGAGATCAACCGGGAGCTTTCAACAGCACTGATGTCTGGGTGTCACACCCCAAGATTCTGGTTTAAGCGATCCGGGGCCTGGGCCACCCCTGTTGGGAGCTGTCCCCAGGGGAGGCTCGGGCACAGCCCGGGTGACACGCCTGTGCGCTGAGCTGATATCACAGCACGGGTCAAACGGATCCACTGGATGGGGAGAAGGCAGCCACGCTCATCCTGCCCACCCCGGGCCCTACGCCCGCGACTTTGCTGCAGGAAAGGGTCTTTCGTCAGGCCCCTGCGGCAAAGGCACAGCCCCCCCTCGAGGGGGTTGCTGCGGGCACCTAGCATGCCCTGTCCACCCCCCCGGAGCGGACAGCGCCTCCACCCACCTGCAGGTCCATCTCCGCCAGGCTGATGAGCATGCGCGCGATGAACCGCTGCCAGAAGCCCACGGGCACGAAGCTCATCTTAAACACCCTCTGGATGGTGTTGGCCGCGGGGTGCCGCAGGCCGTGGGTGTCCAGGCCGGGTTTGGACGGGAGGAGGTGAGGCAGGAGGTAGCTGAAAGACAGCGACGGGCACAGGTGAGCCCGCCGCCCGGCTCTGCGGCGGCCCCCACCCCGGCAGACAGCCCGGGCGCCCTCTTGCCCGGCCTCGGGAATTTATCTTCAGAAAGAAAGATAGATAGATGCTCCCCGCGTGCACGGGGTGGGCTCGAGTGTGATTATCGAGGTCCCTGAGACAGACGGGACACGTGTCGTCGTGAACGCGTCGGACGGAGCGAGCTGCAGCCGGTTCCCTGCAAACGGGGTTGCGATCGGGGACCCGCTTAAAGTCAACTCGGGATAGTGACGGAGGAGCACGCGCAGCTGCACGGCCCCGGGGACAGGGCACGCATCGGGTCAGAGAAATGTTTTTGGCTTTTGAAGCTCTCTGTTTGTCTTGGCCGGGCGAGACGGCTCAGCCGCTTTTCAAGTCAGAACAAAGCTGTTTGTGCAAAACAGGGGTGTGTCACGGGGGCGTGCGGGTCAGGGAGCTGTTCGTAGAGGGTCGTTTGAAAACCCACGGAAACCAGGGGGCAGGTGTCCCGTCAAGAGTGTCCCCGAGAGCCAGCGTCTCCCGTGTGTCACGGAAGGCTCGGGCCCTGAGTTAGTCCTTTTCCTAACAAAAGACTCTGCAATCAGCTCTCCTAATCTGCTTCAAATACATCAGTTTAGGTCCAGTAAAAAAAGGTCTTTAGAACTTTCTGGAAGAGACTGCAAAAAAATAGCACAGAAGCAGAAGGCAGGGGCGGGCCGGTGGGCGGAGGGCCACGCCCCAGCTGGCCGTGCCGCCGAGCAGACGCGGGGATGTGCGTGACTGGCCTGCACCCCGTGTTAACCTCTCTCCATCCCTGCGAACCGCCGGTGAGACAGACAGACAGACAGCGGTAGGCGCTGGCAGCGTCGCGTGGGTCTGGAATTCCTTACTGGTGTCCCTTTTGAGGACTCACTCCTGGCCCTCGTGGGGCGGGAGCAGCAGGAAGGACTGAGCCCCCGTCCCCCCACCCCCAAGGATGGGAGGCCAAGTGGGAATCTGAGTGGGGCTCACGGCAGGGGTGGCCCCGGGCTGTCTGCATAGGGTCCAAACTGCTCCCGCCAGCTGGCTCCCCGCAGTGGGCCTGTCCCCAGAGCCCAGGGTCGGGGGACAGTTGGGTGGCATATTCTCCGGCAAGTCCCGGCTCCTGGCCATACCAGCCCCAGCCCCGGGAAGCGGGGGCCCCGAGCTCCGGGCCGGCTCAGGCGCGGAAGCCTGGCTCCAGCGTGGTGCCCGCCCTCCCCGCCTCTGGCACGGGGCCGTGTCACCGGCAGGCTCGTCCCCGTCACCCCGGCCCCTGCTCCGGGCCCCGGGGCCCGGTCCGCGATGCACCTGTTGTTGGCGACAGGCAGGGCGATCTCGAACTTGGCCAGGAACTGGAAGTACTGCTCCTCGGTCTGCTGCGTGAAGCCCGTGCCGGCCAGCAGCACCCTGAGGTCCTCCGCCCGGATCACCCCGTTCTTGGCCACGGAGCGGGAGCCCCGGATGGAGAAGATTCTCTGCAGGCACTCGGACAGCCAGATGGGGTCCAGGAAGTAGAGGTTGCGCAGGCCGTGGCTGGTGTCGGGGAAGTGGAGGAGGGCGCCTGTCTCTATGAGGAAGCTGATGGCTGCTCCAGGGGACGGGGGGGAGGGGGGGGGAGGAGGGGCAGCGTCAGACGAGGGGGGGACCCAGGGCCTTGCGGTGCCCAACGCCCCCGGCCCGGGTCGCCAGCTCCCCCTAAGATGCGATGGACAGTCCCCACACGCAGGCCCGTGGGCCCGACAGGCCCGGCACTGCGTCTCTCCCACCGACGTGCTGCGGGCGCCCCGCCTCCCTCGTCTACGAGACCATCTCTGCAAGCCCGCCTGCACCCTAAAATTCAGCTCTGGCCCCTAACTCGACGCCCACGGTACGCCTGGGTCCCATGCAGAGAGCAGTGAAAAGGCTGGGACATTTGACCCTCTCTGGGGCCCGTTCCCGCGCCCCGTTGCCTACCTGGGCGCCCCGCCCCTGGCCCCTCCCCACGCTGACGCCCCGCCCCTGGCCCCGCCCCACCCGACAGGGCGCCCCGCCCCTGGCCCCGCCCCCGCCCCGCCCACCGGCCTGCAGGTCCTCGCAGTCCTCGATGTCGTTGCCCGGTGTCCGCTCCACCAGCTGCTGCAGCTGCCTGTCCGTCAGGTACTGGACGTCGTCGCTCAGGCTGCGGCGCTGCTGCTCGGCCAGCACGGCCTCCTGCAGACTCAGGTAGCTCCTGGGCACCTGGCGGCGGGTGGGCCCCGGTGCGTCAGCCCGTCAGCCTGCCCGGGCCCGGGCTGCCGTGTGCTGCCTGTCACCGCCCACACGAGGACCAGGGCCCGGGGACGCGGAGACGGAGGAGCCGCGGGGGTCCCCCGGAAGGAAGCGGCCCCCCCACCCGCCCCCCCGGGCTCCTGCGGGGTGAGCCGGGTACGCACCAGCCTCCCCGCCAGCCGCTGGCAGCCGATGGTGCTGCCCACGTCCCTCATGCTGCCCGTGACGTGCAGGAGCAGCTGGCGCAGCCCCTCGCGGCCCTCCAGGCTCTTGCAGGAGACCTCGCTGTGGGCGCGAAGGAGAGCCCCGCTGGCCAGTCGCCCCTCGCCCCCACAGAGTCCCGCTGGCCGGCCGCCCCTCCCCGCACAGAGCCCCGCTGGCCAGTCGCCCCTCCCCCCACAGAGCCCCGCTGGCCGGCCGCCCCTCCCCCCGTGATGCCGCAGCCCCTCTGCTCCCCTGCGCCCCGTCTCCCACGCCAGCGAGCTGGGTGGACCCATTGGACGCGCACGCAGACACCCGCTGCGGCCCTACTCGGTGCAAAGCGCTGCGCTGGAGCAGCACGACACGCCTGTCACCTTTGTCTGTCTTTGCAACGTGTCCATTTTACAGGCCAGTGAGGCGCGCAGGCACGCGGGGACCCCGGGATCGGGTGGGCCCCGGGCATCTGACCCCGAGCTAGTGCCCCTAAGGGCACAGGCCGCGTCCTGCGCTCTGAGCCAAGCGGCCCCGTCCCCAGGCCGCCCCCTGCTCCTGCGTCCGTGGGACTCCGCCCCGAGGGAGGGGACCGAAAAGCCAGCACGGCCACCAAAGCCACGGACTCTCATTCCCGACAGGGACGGGTTCTCAGCTCACCCGGCTCGTCATCCGCAGAGGCGCCCCGCGCATGGCGCATGGGGACGCTCGCCATGGCGCTCAGGAAGGCGGGCTTGGGGGTGTGGCCACCCGGCGGCTCCCTCCCCTGACCCCTCCCCCCTCCGGGCCATGTCTGCCCTGGGGGTCGAGCTGCTGCTCCCCGTCCTGGTCACGGGGAAGGGGTCCCCCCGAGCCGCGGCGCCGGACACTCACTGCAGGTGTTTGCAGGTGATGTCGGGGAAGCCGGTGGCCCGCGCGCCCGACGGCGAGCGGCACAGCGCCAGCACGTAGGCGCGCAGCGTGGCGATCCTCTCCACGCGGAACTTGGCCTCGATGAGGTCCAGGTGCGTGCCGACCACCAGCACCGCGGCGTTCGGGGCCTTGGCCTGCGGCGGGGACCCCGCGGCTGAGAGCTGCCTCCCGCACCCGCACGAGGGCCCGGGAGCTACCCCTAATCACCCCCCGGCCCCCCTGCCATGGCTCCCCAAGTCTGTCCCCAGCCCTCCACCGTGGGTTCCCGAGCCTGTTCCCAGCCCCCCGCCCCCCGCCGCGGGTCCCCGAGCCCGTCCCCCGGAGCTGTGCCCCGCACGCCTGTGACGTGCACGGACCAAGGGTGTGCGAGGCCCCCCGCGACCCCTCCCGTGGGGCCCGGACGTCTGAGCCCCTCGGTCGGTGCACCAGCTCCCGGGGCGGACACGTCACCGCCCCCCTAGGTGCGGGGCCCTCTCCCCCTCTGCTTCCCAGCGTTTGGGGCAGAAGCGAAGGGCGGACACCAGGCCCGGGAGGCTTCCGACGCCCCCCTCTGGGTCCCGGGTCGAGGGGGGTGGGGACGCGCGGGGGGCGTGGCCCGAGGCCGGGCGGGGGTCCCTCACCTCGATGCTGAGCAGCCAGAACTGCAGGCTGGCCACCGCCTCCTCGCCCAGAGCCAGGTTCCACACCACCACGTACAGCGCCTTGTCCGTGAAGAAGCACTGGTTGACAGTGGCCATGCTGGCCGGGCCGCCGATGTCCCAAACGTTGAACTCCACGGACTCGACCTGCGCGCGCAGCGGGGCGGGGGGCTGTGAGGGGCGGGGCTTCTGTCAGTCAACGCGGACCGCCCATAGCTGGACGCAACCCAGGACCGCGGCCTGGAGGAGGCGCCACGGAGGGACAGCCGCGCTGTCTGGCCGTCTGTCTTAGGGACCAGGCGTCCGAGGGAGGGGAAGGGGCCCAGGGGCGCAGGGGCGGACTTCCAGAAGCTTCCATGCACTGCTGGTGCATCTGTGCGACATTGGAGGGCACTGCCCCACCCCGTCTGGACCGCACACGGGGGACACATCTCGCCAGCGGTGACGTCGGGGCCCCCCGCCGAGGCTCATCCCCATGGGAGCGAGGCCACCAAGGCCGAGGAGCCGGGTCTGAGAATGGCGTGGGCCGGAGGGCGCGGCCACCAAGGACACCATGGTGGGTGGGGACAGGCCGCGCCCGGACGTGGGAACTGAACGGAAGCTTGGCCGCTGGGCTGCGGGGACGGCTGTGCACACGGCAGTGTGTCCGCGTCGCTGTGAGGGGCGGGTCAGGCCCGGGGGCGGGGGCTGTGCGTTTCTGCAGCAAAAACCCCTCCCACAACGCTGTGTGTGGCCTCTGAGCACCCCCGTGCCACCCCCGTCTGTTAGCCCGCTTTCCCATAAAGATAAAAACGGACAGCCAGGGGTCCAGCAACCCAAAGGTGGGGGCTCGTCTCTCAACGAGAGAAAGCAGGGGTGGGGCGGCACTGAATGATGGCGGGAAGGAAGGGGTCAAAGGGAAATGGAAATAGTTCACACCTCGGGCCTCGGGCCATTGTTGGAAGGGCAGCAGGAAGAAAGTGACGCTGGGTAATAACTGCTTTGTGGGGACGAGTCTCCCGCCCTCGCTATGTGGGGGGCCGCCCCTGGCTGGAGGCCTCCGGGTTCCCACGAACAACCTCCCTGCACCTGGACCCCTGCGTGGCTACACGGAGCCACGAATTTGGCCACGGGGAAGGTGGGCGTCATCGGTGTGTGCCCCGTCCCTAAGCCGGGAGCCCCGGGCTCGGTCCCATCCCGCTAGCATTCTGAGGGCAAGACGAGCTTCACTTTCATCTGTCTTACGCTGAAGGCACAGCAGGATGATTCTAAGTGCACGGAAGGATTTGTTCTAGAAACGAGACTTTTTGGAACCTGCAGTGCAAACGGGCATCAGGGCAGATGGTGCGTGCAGACTCGGGGTGCGTGCTTGGCATCCCTACTGGCAGGGGCTGCTGTACCTCTGTGCCTAGTACCCGCCCTGGGGTGCGCCCGACCCCAGGCCATCTGAACGGCCACCTGAGGGGCCAGGGGAGGCGAGGCCTGGGCACTGCTGTCCTTATAACCTCAGCCGAGACATCCCACAGCCAGCCAGGGTCACGGCCACGGGCCCGGAGCCCCTGACAGGAACCTGCAAGGTCAGGTTCAGAAACTGCCACTGCCCTCGGCGGGAGCTGGTGTGGAGCAGCGCACGGGGCCCCCCGCGGACGCCCGGGGGTGCGGGCCCGGCTCTTGGCGGAGGACGCAGGGGGCCCCGGGAAGCGCCCTCCCGCCTGCGGGGCCCCTGCGCGCTGACCAGCCTTTGACCTTGGCCTTGGAGCCCGCCGGCCTCTGGAGCTCCCACTTGGAGGTCCTGATGGTGGCGTCGCCGTGCGCCGGCTGGGGCGCCCGCCCCGTCTGCAGCATCTCCAGGAGGCTGGACTTGCCCTGGCGCGGGGGGCCCACGACGACCATCTTCACCAGCCGGCACTTCTCCGCCCGCCGCAGCTGAGCCCGCAGGAAGGACAGCACGGCCCGGGGGCCTGGGCACGGTCGGGGGAGACGGGGGGGGACCCTGTCAGGATGCCCGGGGGACACGGCCCGGGCTGGCGGGAGCCCTTCCCACGTGTTCTGATGGGGCGGGTGGGGGGACCAGTGCGTCTCAAGGAGGGAAGGAGAGACGCGCCCTGTCCCCTGCAAACAGACGCACGCGAGTCGAGGGCGTGGAGTGGCAGCCGAGCTGCCCGTCGGGCCGCGGACAGCTGTAGCGCACGGCCGGCCGCGGCACGCCGGTGCCCAGCATGACCGCTCCGTGCAGAGTCCACGGCACGTGGGCTCCGTGGGCCGCTCCAGGCCCCTCCCGGCGGGACAGGGCCTGCCCTCCCATGGGGGTGACGCCTCCCACGGGGGGGATGCCTGCCATGGGGGGGACGCCTGCCACGGGGGTGACGCGGGGCGGGGGGGCCTACCTTCCTTTCTGATCTCGGCGGGCACGTTGTTGATGCTCAGCTCCTCCGTGTCCAGCTGCCAGAGGTTGCCCAGCTGCCCCAGCTCGGCAGGTAGCTCTCGGAGGCCAGGGTTGCTGAGGAAACAGGCACGCGCACGCGCACGCACACGCACACGCACATGCACACGCACACACCACGGGGGGACACGCACGCACAGCTGCCCGTCAGCCGTGGGCCCGCAGGGGCCACCGACAGCCTGCACCCCGAGCCTGCCATCTCGGGCCCTGCTTTCACGCTGTCCATTTACAGACTAATCCCCGAGCCTTTCTCTCTGGAAAGTCGGGAGCACGAAGGGCACCCCGGTCTCAGGCAAATCGCTGTGGCCTAGAACTGGCCCCATCTCCCAACTTTCCTATGCCTTCTGTTATCACACGCCCCTAAAGAGTCTCCCCGCCTCGTCTGTAAGAGGCAGTAGACAGAGCCTGAATTGTTTTCTGTAGACAGAGCCTGAATCCCTCTCTGTAGACAGAGCCTGAATCGTTTTTGTGTGGACAGAACCTGAATCGTTTTTCTATAGACAGAACCTGAATTGTTTTCTGTAGACAGAGCCTGAATCCCTCTCTGTAGACAGAGCCTGAATCGCTTTCTGTAGACAGAGCCTGAATCATTTTGTGTAGACAGAGCCTGAATCGTTTTGTGTCACCACCATGTCCTGCACACCATCTGAAGCCCCAGCAGACGGTGCTTGATAAATGCACCATCCCCTCTGCCGTCCCCTCCCGCTCCGGTGGCTCCCGGGGACGCAGAGGGCGCCCGTGTCCCCGGCACCTGTGTCCCCGGCCGGCTTACAGAGGGCCCTGTGCGTCCCCGCGGCTGCGCCAGCGACTCACTTTCCCAGGTAGAGCTCGGACAGGTTCTTCAGGAGGCAGACGGAGGGCGGCACGGCGTCCAGGTGGTTGTCGTTCAGACACAGGACCTCCAGGGACTCGCTCAGGAAGGCGGGGAATTCCAGCACGCTCGCTGCAGAGGGGCGGAGAGGAGGAAGGTTGAGTCTGGAGCTTTGCAGCCTCGGGTCTGCCACCCTGGCGGCCTCGGAGGAAGACGCTCGTGCCACCCGCCGGAGGTTCTGGCCCTGCACGGGGCAGCGACGCGAGCGTGAGCACGAGCACGCCCCGCCCGGGGGCACGTCTGTCACAGCAGATGCGGTGACGGGGGGACACGCGCCCACCGCAAGCACAGGGAGGCTCGACCTGCGGCCATCAGAACGTGTCAGACGTGTGAGCAAACACACGCCCGGTGCGTGTGTGCGTGTATGTCTGTGCGTGTGTGCACACGGCAACGCACACACGCACGCTGTGTGGTGCCATCTGCACGCACACACACTACACACGTATGCGTGTCACACGCACACGCACACATTGCACGCTACAGGCACCTGCACATGACACACGCATGTGCGTGTCCCATGCTGCTGCAGGCGCATGTGCACGCCACACATGCACACACACATGCACATGTTACACATGTGTGTTAAACACAAGCATGACAGTTACTGGAGACACACGGAACTGCACAGCTGTCCCCAGGGAGGGACACTGTCAGGAGGCTGGGGACGTTGGTGTCAAAACTATTGCTGGCCGTGCACACGGATTGCCCCTTTGATTAAGAAGCGTGACTAAACACATAACAACACGGGCTTGGTGTTCACGCTTCCTGAGACGGGATTCTCTCAAAACCAGCCGACGCCCAGGACATGGGTGACGTCGTGCATTAGGCGAATAACGAGATTATTATTAAAATCACGCCAACGCCGCCGTTGCCATGGACACCGACAAGCCCGGCGCCCTTGACCCCCGCACGGCGGACTCCGGCTCTCCTCCACGCACGGGGCTGCAGGGTCGATGGCAACGGGGTGGCCCACCATCAGAGAACGTTCTGGAACAGCACAACTGGCACCCCCAAAACCCACCCCGTGAGCTGCACGGCTGGATGGGGCTCAGCACCGAGGGCTTCACGGAAGGAGGGGCGCAGAGGCCCCCAGAGACAGCCCTGTGCTGGCCCAAGTTTCACGAGAAAATGTCCAAAAAAAAAAAAACGCTTTTTTTGTCAGCGACACAAGGTGACCGGCCCGAGCCTGACCTCGGTCACACCGAGGGGGCATCAGAAAGGAAGGGCGCTCACTGCTTCCCGCAGACGGGTCCGAACCCCTGGCCCTGGGGGGCGTGGAGCTTGTTAAACCCCTTTACCCAACAGATGGGGTGGGGACAGGGGACAGAACCGCAGACGGTGGGGACACCTGTCACAGACCTCCCGGCCCGAAGTAATTACGACCGGTAATTATTCATTCATAAGCTATTTATGACTCCGCCGGTCTGAACTTGACCGTAGAAACAGCCGTCCAAAGTATTTGGGACGAGGCCACCGCACAAATATGACTCTTGGAACGTACGTACATTTAGCTGGAATGTGACTCTCCACGTGCAAACAAGTTAGCTTTGATAGAGAACTCCTCGCCCAGGGATCGCCGGCCCTGAGAGGCCAGCCCCCCGGGGGAAAAGCCTTCGTGACGGGCCTTGATGTTATAGATGGAAATGAAACAAAATCCAAGGGCCTCTGTCCTGTGCCGAGGGCAGCAGTCCCCTCGGCCGAGGACGCGTGCCCTGCGCTTCAGAGAGGGTCGCTTACGAGATTCGCAGTGGCACGTCCCTGTTCGAGCAGTTCGGGACATTTTCAGCTGTCGTGGGGACATCTGGGGACATCATGTGCATCGTCCATGTTTTGTTTATTCGGTGGTGTCTATTTATTTATTTATTTATTTGGTGTCTATTAATTAATTTTTAAAGCGATCTGTAAGCGGTCTTTGTATATTTGAGACTTAAGCTAATTTACGTCGCCACGATTTGAGCTGCAAATATTTCTTCTCGGTCTGCTCTTCCAAAGTCCAAAATTTGGGTCTTTTTTAAAAAATTATTTCCAATTTCTCACCTAGCTTTGAAAGGTCTTTTCCACCCCCTAATTATACATGTAGCTTTCTAAATGTTATTTTTTTAAATTTTAGACTTAAATCTATAATCCACATGGAAATTTTTTTTTTTTAGTTTATGCAGAGTTGAGCATCTAGCATTGTGATCGGTCCCCTTCTACCCGGATAAGCGGTTGTCCCTACACTTCTTATTATGATATTAAAACATTATTTGTTTTATTGAAATGTCCCCTTTGTCATAAAGCCCTGTGTTGACTCAGGGCAGTTTGGGGGCTCATCTGTTTTACTGGTGATTTGTTACATTTTCGATCACACGTAAACACACATGTGATTCACACGTGCATGTCACATGTACACACGCACACACGGTGGGTCACAGGCGGACAGACCATTTTGTCGCCTCCTACAGCTGTGCCTGGGCCTCTGTGGCCTTTCTGATCCCTCCCTCACACCATCCGCACTTAGGGTCATGTGACAACAAGGACCTCTCAAAGCCAAAGAAGACAGTTAGGCTGCATTTAAAATGACCCTGATGCTGGCTCCGCCCCAGGGGACAGCATTGGGTGGGCCCCCACTGGCCTTGGGAGTCCTAGCCCTCAGGGCTGGTGGTTTCACATGTGACAGAAGATAATGCACAAGAAAAACCCGATTTCCTAAAAATAGCGTCTCGTTGTGTGAGCAGCAGGAGCATTCTGGGAAAAGCTGTTTCTGAGGAGTTTGGGGGAGACCCCGAGCCCTCCTGAGTCTCAGCCCGGGACCGCCCGTGGGATCTAGGACGGCCACGTCCTAGGTCCTGCCGTGTGGCTGAGGACGTCACCGGGCTGCTCTGCGGGGGCCCCTCGCGCTGGGCTGGAAGCTGGCTCTGCCACATGGCGGTGTCAGTCACAGACCCAGGCGTGTCTCCCAAGTCTGCACCCTGACGTCCTGCCCCCTGGAGTGATGGCGTTGTGGGTGAGGCCTCTGGCTGTGATGAGTCTTAGCCGGGGCCATGAGCGTGGGCGCCCTGGTGGGGGGAGTGCCCTTACGAGAAGAGGCACCAGAGAGCGTGGTCCCTCTCTCTCTCTGTCACGTGGGGACACGGCAAGAAGGTGGCCCCCTGCAGGCCAGGAGCTGGCCACGCTGGTGGCCTGGCGTGGGGCCCGCAGCTTCCAGACTGCTCTGCCGTCAAGGGCCCCAGCCCCCGCGCCGTGGTACGGAGGCCCGAGCTGCCCGGGACGCTCTGGGGGCCTCGGTGTCCCCATATGCAAGATGGGGACCCAGACACACAGCTCATGCTGCGAGGCTGCGAGGAAGACAGCCGTCTGTGACCTGCACAGGGCGGAGGGCCACTGGCAGGCCACCCGCACGTGGTGGCTGCCGGTCTCGTCGGACCGCGAACGGGCCGGGGGCTCGGGATACCTCGGGCCATACGCGTCACACAAGCTAAGGACACAGTCTCCCTTCCAGGTTTCTCGGTGGGATATGGTCATCTCTGGCACCCCCACGGGCACTGCGGGAGAGCCCCATTGAGCAGGGGTCCCAGCTCCTGGGCTGCAGACCAGGACAAGCCCGTGGCCCGATGGGAACCGGGCCACACAGCAGGAGGTGAGAGGCGGGCGGGTGAGCGAGCAAAGTCCCATCAGCACCTGCAGCTGCCCCCAGTGCCAGCATCCCCGCCTCAGCTCCGCCTCAGCTCATCAGGCATCAGATTCTCCCGGGAGCCCCGGTCCCTGGGGCCACAAAGGCTGGGGACCGCTGCCCCAGAGGGCGAGGCCCCAGGGGAGCAGGGAGCCAGCACCCACACGCAGCACCCGCACGTCCCCACGGCCCCGCCCAGCACACACCTGTCTCCGTGGCCGAACGCTGGCGCCCTCTGGTGGTGAAGAAGGAGATGCGCTTGGTTTTGAGCCCCTCTTGGGTCCTGCAGGGGGAAAAAATGTCAAAATTCGGGGAAGGCTTAAGAAGACCTCAGGGTTTGGGCTGTGACTGTTAGGCCGAGGCACGCAGAAATAAGGGGGCCTTCACCAGCGAGGTGAGGGGTGCCCCTGCAGCCGACGTGTCAGCGTCGACGGCCACGGCCTGCCGATGGCACCCGGGGTGCTCAGACGCGTTTCGGGGGGGAAACCGTCGGATGCAGGTGTGACAGGCGCGTCCACACCTGAGTGTCCCCACTGCGGGTGGGGGCGGGGGTTTCTGTGCCCACCCCCGCGGCCATCACGTTTTGGGGCGCGCTCAGGGGAGCTCTGTTTGGGGTGTAGGCTCTGGGAGGTGCCACCGCGGTGGCCTTCGCGTGCACCAGGGGAGGCTGGTCCCCAGGCCCCGGGGCTGGCTGGCCTTGTCCCCAGACTTTCTCCCTTTATGGAAGGACCTCGGGCGGGGGCCCTTGTATTTCATCTATGTGCACACTGGTCAGCGGTCGGCCGGACCTTTGGCCCGGATGGCCGTGTGGGCCGAGGTGAGAAGATGCGGGGGGACATTGTCACGGGCCCAACTTGGCCTCCCGCCCTCGACAGTCACCGCGGAGGCCTCGGCCCCTGGCCCGCAGTACGGGGCTATATTTAGAGACACGGTCTTTACAGAGGTGACGCAGGGGACACGAGGGTGACCCTGATCTAACGACCGGTGTCCAGGGCACAGACGCTCCCGGGGGGACGACTCTGTGAGGACCAGGGCGAAGGTGACCCACGCAGGACAAGGACAGAGGCCTCTGAGCAGCCCGGCCGTGCCGACACCTCCATCTGGGGCTTCCGGCGAGAAAAGTGACGTCCGCTGTGTAGGGCCCGGCTGCGGCCCTTTGTCCTGGCCGCCCCGGCGGGCACAGGGGTCTCCCCGCAGGGTCCTGCTCGGCCGCGTCACACGCACGCACGCTCGCCCCAAACCTGCCCGGGCCGGGGACTCGCTTACTTGCCGAACTGGTTTCTGGAGAGGTCCAGGGTTCTGAGTTGTCGGCAGGTCCACTTCTCTGCGGGCGGCAGGGTCACCAGCTGGTTGCCCTGTAGCCTCAGGAACGTGAGGGCCTGGGGCAGAGGGACAGGGAAAGAGAGGGAGGGAGGCGGAGATACCGTGACCTGCCCCGCCGTTCGCGAGGTCCGGTCTGGGGGAACCGAGGGAACGGGTCGGTTCTCCGACGAAACAATGGGGCCGAGCTTCGCCGATCCCCGTGGGGTGGGCTCCGGAGAGAGCCCACGACGTCACAGCGGGGACCTCCGCGGGAGGGGGCTTCCCTCAAGACCCCCGGGGGGCCGCTTCTGGGACGGAAGGGGGCCTCGTGCGGGCGCTGAGCACGCGGCCTGGCCTGGGAGCAGGAGCCGCCTCCGAAGGGCCTGGAGGCCCCAGTGTCACCGTGGGGGGGCACAGGTGACATCCCGGGGAGGACCCGGGTGGCAGTGATGACAGCGAGGTGGCCTGCCCCCGTGGCTCACTGCCTGCTGGCTACGTGCCCAGGGCCAGCCATGTGGCCGCGATGCCCTCGCTGACCACCCGGCCCCCGGGTGGCCTGACGTCCACCACCGCCTGGGGCCCCGCAGCAGACCAGGGGCTGCGGGGGGAGGCTCCCCCCTCGGACAGGGGCAGGGGGCCACCGAGCCCGGGGTCATCGCCAGGGATGCCGAGGACAGAAACAGGGGGCCACCGAGCCCGGGGCCATCGCCAGGGTCGCCGACTGGCCCGTCCATGGAGGGGAGGGGACGGGCCGCCCCACATCAAGCTCCTTACCCCACACGCTTTGTCGCCAGCTTTGTTCAGGGGTCCACCCCCCACCATCAGAACCCCCGTGGCCAGCCTGTCCGCCCAATGCCCATCGGAGGCCCCCCAAACCCTGCCTGGAGGAGGGAACCCCAAACCACATCGAATGCCGGGTGGTGTGAGGCGAGGGGACACAGATTGGCACCGGGCTCGCCCCCAAGGGCAGAGGTCAGGGGTGGATGTGAGCTGGCTGGGCCGGGCGTGCCCTACGGGTGGGTGGCCGTGACGTGTGTCCCCCCCACGCCCCACAGTGGACGTGCCAGGGTCCCCTTCTCTGCCTGGATACCTATGACTCGATGGCCCTCGTCCCCGAGAACACGCATGCTGAGGGGAACTTTGCTGCCTTTCGGGGATCCTTGCACGTGGGGGGAGCCTGCGGGGTCCCGGGGGGCCAGTGTGGCGGGATTGGGGTCCCCGGCTCGTGCACTCCGCCCCGATGCCCATTCTGGGGCCGGCTCTGGACGCCAGGGCCAGGTGATGAACGCGACCCATGCTCCCCCTCGAGGGGCCCCCGTTCCTGTGGGGGGGACAGTGACCGGCACCGAACAGCCCCAGTGGGGAGGACACACGGGGCCCTCCTGAGTTCCCATCTGGCCGTCAGGAATTCCAGGCCCGTCCCCTCCGGGGAGGGATGCGGAGACGAGACGCCCCAAGCTGCAGTGTCCCTGCAGCCCTGGGCTTCCCACGCCAGCACGCCTCCGCGTGGGGGGCTTGGAGCAAACAGGGGGCGCCCGGAGCACGCTCATGAAGCTCAGCATTGGAGCAGCGCCCCGGGCCGGCTGAGGCTGCGGCTGCCCCCACTGTGCACGGCCCCCCTCTACACCTGCGCCCACATGTTTGGGAGCTGAACTTCCCTTCCGACTGTTAAAAAATATTTTTCTTGCTGTTTTGGTCTCGGATGCTCAGGAGACGCGCCCACATCTCACGACCAC
>PVKZ01006194.1:0-39040 GCA_004027375.1 Macroglossus sobrinus
GTTGTGGGAGGAGGCAGGGTTAGGGTGCCCTCGGCAGTAGCTTTTTCCAACTTCTCCCAGAAGGGAAGGGGTGGGAAGAGAGCAGAGAGCCACTGGAGGACCAGAGCCTGGGGACAAGTGGAGGCCTGATGGTGCCAATGTGACTCCTGCTGGCAGCCAAAGCCTCTGGTCCTTCATGGGCACCAGAGTCAAATGAGAATAATGGAGATGCTCATGCTTTCTAGTTTTGTTTTCCTTTGCCAAAACTTCAGGAAAATACAGTGGGAAACTAGTGGAGTTAGCTCTGCTTTCTCACTTTCAATTACCTATTAAAAACAATTTTCTTCTGTTGTGGTCTCAGTAGCTCTTGGCACCTGGTCTCCTCCTGGACATACTTGGGACCATGGATTGTATCTCCCTGAATCCCCAACCACCCACAGTAGCCCAGCATTGAGCTGGACTCAGGGCCGCAGCTAAGGGTGCTTCTGCCCATCACAGGGGGAAAGGTTCACATGGTGGAGATAGCTGAGAGGTAGGTGGCTGGCACTGAAACAGTTCTGAAGGCTAAAGGTTAAATTTTCTTCAAAGGTACAGTGCCTAGGGGCATCTGGCTTTGGCATTTGGGATATAGTGGCGAGAAAGGCCAATAATATTCAAGAGAGGTTTGCAAAATTTTTTAGAGAATAGTGCTTAGATATCACCAGCAATGGGCAGAGCTCACAAGAATCAGTAAAGCTTTTATCCAAAGGAATAGGACAGAGCCTGGTAGTCTTGGTGGATGCTTCTAAAACACTGGACCCTCAAGGGCCAGGGGGACCCAATGCCTGTAGTCTTCAGCCCCTGATGGGGAAGATCTACACCCAGGAGTCTCCAGGCAAGGCAGGGCCCTGATAGAGAATAGTGACCAAGATTCTGGAAATCTCTGACCTCCTCTTCCTTCGCAATCTACCATTGACCTGATTGCCATAAAGACCATTAGCTCTCTCCTCTTCTGAGTCAGAGCTGTGCATAGTAACCACCCAGAAGACCTCTTTCACACTGGGTACCTCCTATCATGAAGGTGTGATAGAGGGGTTACACTCACCCCACACCACCCTTTAGTAAAGCTCACTTGTTACAGTGCAAAAAAGGCCCTAGCAGCTAAGATTGAAGGCTTCAGATGCAAACCTCACCTCAGCACCATCAAATCCTGGCTTACTTAATTCATTCAGCAAAGCAAATATCTAGCAAAGGCCAATGTTGATAAACTTGACAGACTAGAAGAATGGGTACATTCATTGAAATATACAAACTACAAGAAGCTCATTGAAAATAAAATGAAATAAAATTGAAGAGAATTTACCACTCAAATGGCTAACCTGTAATCAGCTCTTTGTTCTGCTTCTATAGTCATGCTTGCTGCATAGGCTGAAGGGCAGAGTGACCTCAAGATCAAATGAAGACTCATCATTCCCTTTGCATGGTCTGTCTAGATAACAAATGTATCCTCTTTGTTTGTTTTGTCTAGATAACAGATGTATTGAATCTTATGCTCTGCAACTGCCCATAGCCCATAGCAACTCCTGCCCTCTGTAATCTCCTGAGGAAAAATTAACCAATTGGCTTATGCCAACTGTAACTGCATGGATAAGCTTTATAAAAGCAAGGTTACCCCTGAGCTCAGGACCCAGATTTTCAGAGCGCTAGCTCTTCTGGGACCGCCAGTGTAATAAACCTGAATTCTCCAAATTTCCGAGTGGTGCTTGGTTTCTCACCAGTCTGATTTTTCTGCAACACAATAAATAGCTCTATATCTATTTAAAAAATTTAAATCTATAGTTTAATAACTTTTTCCTCAAACTTCTGTTTTGAGCAGAAATAGAACAGCAGGGATGGGATTTGCTCTTCTAGCTCAGATAAGGAAAACCCAGTAATGTGGTAGAAAAGAGTTTTCAGACATTTGACAATATGTGGCACAGGAGAGTAAACTAAGAGAGAAGTGGCAAAGAAGGGAAGTACAAAACCAGTCCCATTTTACTGCCTGGAGTTTTCCAGATTAGCCCAGGGAGGTGATGGTCTCCCTGAGGTGAGGAGATAGTGTTGGAAGTTCAAGGAAGTCGAGATAACTGAAAATCCCAGGACTGAGCACTGGTAGAGGTTGGAGCTGCCCAGAGGAGCTCTCCCAACATCTGCAGAGGCCCCACGACTGTGGTCTACTGAGTCCAGATCATGGAAGGTTTGTGAGGAGAGCACCTGAGGTCAAGGAAAGAACCCCAAAGGAGCAGATGGAACAATATCTGCAGCTCACATAGGGCTAGGAAGTGTTCCCACTATTCAGAGTGGGGAATCTTTACAGTACAGAGCATACTTGGGAGAGTGCTCAGCAGGTATTGCCTCAGTGGTGGGGAAAATCCAGCCCAGACTGAAGACCTCTGGTTCTTCCTTATGCAGCTTAAAGGCAAGTCTTGAAAGATAGGTATGCTTTCAGACTTAACCCCGCCTACTTGACAAGCACTTTGAATGTCTTCAAGGTAAAGTAGCAGCAGAAAAGAGAAAATTACAGGCAATTTTACCTACACTCTTTGGAAAACAGGGGCCTCAGCAGTATTTCTCAGCACTTCCTGTTCATCTAATTGTATCTACATTATAGTAATTTTTGTCAGTTCAATAGCCTTTGTTTTAAATAATTTTCTAATATATTCATTAATTCATTTGCTCAAATATTTTTTAATGTCTCTCATTTACTCAGGCTGGTGTTTAGTTATTGGAATGTAGTTATGAAGAAGACTGCCACTGGACTTTCTTTCTTGTAATTTGCAAATTAGAAAAGAAGATCCAAATTCTGTTATAAATTTTACCAAAAAAAAAGTGTATAAACTGCCCTTAGTGTCATATTATGTGACCTACTCTAGTTCACTAAACTGAAAACTGATGAATGAATGGGACTTAGCCAGACAATGGAGGAAAAATGAATTCTACACTGACACTGGGTTTTGACAAGAACTCTAGGAAAGAAGAATTCTCTGAGCTTTGCATTTAGCTGGATTTTCACACACAAATATTCTTAGACCTCTAGCAAACTCAGATAGCAAATGAAAGGTGAATATTTCTATGCAATACAATAAAAGAGATTACTTTTATTTAAATAAAATAGAAAAGACAAATGTCCAAAATAACTTCATCATCACTTTAAAAATAATACAACAAATGTATCTCCTGAAGATAAAATGAAGTTAAAGACAATGAGATATAGCCGATTTTTCCCCATTGAAGAAGTCACCAGGATATAAGCCTCCTCTGCTATTAGAATTCCCAATATCCTGGTCAGGTTTGTGACCTGTTTCTGATCAGTTGGGTCCAAAGCAAATGAAAGGTCTGAGAGGAAAAGAGAAGGAACATGAGAGGAAATTACAGATAAGGGAACGTTTTGCAACATTAACGAAGCTTATTAAACCACATTCATAGTCTAAAAATACCCCTACCCAGTCCTGGGGTCTTTGAATATACTGGCGTATTATTGGGGAAGTAGAGAAGAGATTGATGTGGTCATCCATTTTTATACAAAACAGTAGAAAGATACCCTCAGAGTTAAGTAGCATATCATTCCTATTTACCCAGGATTCTTTGCAAAGTCCTATAATCCAATTACGGGAGTTCCCCACATCCACCTCCCAGTAATGTTTGCCAGAGGTGAAGGTCTGAGCTCCCCATGAAGGAGTATAGTCTGAACTTGCTGGATTATGAGATGTTTCTTGGTGGTCAGGACTGCACTGCAAATGTCTCAGTTCTTCAAATAGAGGCGCGTCATACTTGCTTATCTTATGGTCGAAGGTAATATACACTTGAGTAAAAAGAAAACAGCAAAGTCAAAGAACAGAGTTTAAAAGTTATGAGGGTCAAAGGCAGTGATGTTCTGGCAAAGGTTTAACAACCAGATCTCTGAAACAAAACAAAACTACTTTGTTTTGTTTGCTGGGAATACTCCCACCCCATCATAGTTACTTTTGAGGTACCACTTAGGAATTGCTCGTAAAATCACGAAATGTGAAATAGTTTTCATGGATGAGTCAGTATTGTCTGATTTCAGAACATGCCTTTATCATAGTGAATGTAGAGACTATATGTTGTTGGAAATACAGAGACAAGTCAGCAAGGGCTTCTTGTCTCTCTACGAAGCAAGTAGATTTCTAATCAAATGACATGATCAAAAAAAAATTTGAGGTTATGTAAAGATATAAGGTGTCAGACTTCGGCCTTATTTTCATCAGCACATTGAAAATTTGGGAGCTTGTTCACAGATGCCAAGTAAATAGCAAAATGGCCCCTAACTCAAATAAGCCTCTCAATCAACTGTCACAAAATAAAATAATCACAGTAATAAATATATTATACATGTAATTATTTATTTATTTTTACTTATATTCTTTTTAATATTTTAGAATCTAACTGTGGCATCCCCTTTTGATTATATGACTTTGATAAATAGTGCATTGTCTCTTTTCTTGAACAGAATTTTTATTTCAAATGTTGGTTTTGTTGATTTTTCTGCATTATAAATTTATTTTTAACTTCATTAATATGTGCTTTTATCTTTTGGTTTAACTCATTGCTCTATTTTAGAGTTGTATAATTAGTTCACTAATATCAGCCTTTCTTCTTTCTAAAAATATACATTGTAAGGCTTTACATTTTCTCCTAGTACAGATTTAGCATATTATATATTATATTTAAAATATATGATCATTATTATTTCCTAAATAGTGATCACTTTGCCTAAGATATCAGGATGTAACATTTAAACAAGCAAAAGTAAAATGAACTGGAAATCCATATAAGCCTTTTTTAAGACGTGGTTTCTGTCAGAATTCTAACATTGAACCATAGAATCAAAATCCCAGGTCAACTTCTCCTTCATCTGCCAAACTCACCCATCTACATTTGTCTCAAGTTGCCCTCCACATAACCAATCCTGTGTCCCATTTGTTTTGTGGCTGTACTTTTGTTTATAAACATGCTTTTATACTTTTCAAAATCTTGTGATTTTTTAGATAACTTTGCTTAAATATTTTGATAAACATTTAAATAACAACATTAAGGTGCTTCTAAATATCTGAATATCTGCATGTAACCACAATTAATAATTAAAAGTTGAAATACACTAAATAAATATGCAGTTTAATGTCAGTGAGCTTTTTTTAAATCACTGTAAGTAATCATATAACTGTCATATTTGTTTTTGACAGGCTTCAGTAAGCATCTTCTGCCAGTTAATTCACAATGAATTATAAAGTTAATTATGAGTTTACATATATATACCTGATTCCCTGTTCTCTGAAAAGAATAAGAGAACAATGAAGAGAGTGGAAATGTTCCATGGATGTATGGAAATGTTATTGGTGTCACACCAGAGCGTTGCCTCTCACCTCGGAAGTTGTTAAGCCTTTCTGACATCCCAGTGATGGCCCATGTGCTGAGCTGTGGCTCCACAGGCTGGGGCAGATATAGCTGCACTAAATGACCTCTGCAAAACAAAAAAGACCTACTTCTTATCAGGCTCAGGGTCTCATTCTCAATGCACAGAAGATTCTTCCTCAGAATCCTCACAGTTAGGTTTAAAGGGTATGAATTTAATTCCACAAATGAAGGATTACTGCAGTGTTATTGTATTCTATAATTTGCTTCCCTGCTATTAGTACATCGATCCCAGTAGAATATATCACCTCGTGCATAATATATCTGTTTTCATGTCCCTTTCAGGGAAGGCACAAAGCAATTCTCATTTAATTCCTGAAATTCAATAGGTACCAAGGTTTTGGAACTTGCTACCTTGTATAAAGGGAGCCTCAGCTCTATAGTATATTCTCCCTTGGTGATTTTCCCTTTCTTCTCTTCTCACAAGCTTTCCGCCTGCTGACTCTCTGAGCTTATTTCTCTTTCTCATAAAAGAACTGGAATAATCCTTAAATAATGAGGATTTTTTAAATGACAGGCAAGAGGAATAGTTGTCTTCTTGCATGCTGTGCATTAAACATTTCAAATAAAACCATACCCCTTCAATTTTCACTTTTACCTAAGGGTAGTCACTATAAAGCCTGAAAATCTTTTAGAGATGGGAAGAATGAATGCAGACAGAGAGAAACTTCTTATTAAAAGCACGGGTCCATTTCAGCAGAAATAGCCTGACCACTGGCACAGTTACCATGACTCAAATAAAGGTACCGACTTACTTTATCACTATGTCTCCTGAATCCTGTAAAGAGAAGGAGAGGAAGGGTTAGTTTTTAGCATAAGGTGGCTCTCATATTTAGCTTCGTTTGACAATACAATACTGGACTGGAAAATTCAATATCTCCAGTTTTCTTCCTTTGGCAAAATCATTTCTTATTCTTCCCAGCCTTATCAAGTCATGATCTTCATAAAATTTAAAATCAGAAGATGTTCTTAGGGTGAACAAATGGCTGTGTTTTGCTGCAATCTCTAGCAAGATCCACAGAAGTTTCCCCAAAGTTCTGAGAAGGGTGTGTGAGCTCCAAATCTAAACCTTTGAAATAGAAAGAATGAACACACCCACATTTCCACATATTGACAAGTCTAGATACAAAACATAATTATATATTTACAAGCTGTTCTTTTGCAGTTGGTCAGAAACTGTAGGTATAGCAGAAGAATTTTTTTAAATGTTCTGGACCTGTTACTCAAAACTTTTTATGTAGTTTTTCTTCTATATAAGGCAAAAGTGGTTCTGGGTCTCCAGGTTATACTGGAGGAACAAAACCTGCCATCACAGTTAGAAGAGGTAGAATTTGGAACCAGAAAAGTAATAGAGGTCAAAGAGGTTATAAACTTCAGTGGATATCAATGATTTTCCTGCCATCCTTCCTCAGTCCTTACCTGGAGCAGGTCCACATCTGCTTTCTGATATAGTTTTTTCAGTCCTTCATATATTTTTCTCATGAGTTTCTCAGTATGAATCATCCTGATTACATTTCTCTGGAGCTGCTGAAAAATCATCCTGCCTTCATTTTCCAGGATCTCTAAATGTTTTTTCAATTCTCCATAGAGGTATTGATATACCTTAGGATATTCAGCCTTGATCATCAACATCCGTAGATTTATAAAACCCTGCAGTGACATTGGGTTGATTAATTAATTAATTAGGTTCAATGAATGTTGCTTTTTTTACACTTTAACAATAGGCATATATATATTTACACTGTGCATTCACCTTCCATAGTTAGATTTCTTTCTGTCACCACATATTTGATCGATTTTACCCCATTTATCTTCCCTCTCCCCTTATCATTGGATTATTTAGATCCTGTATCTAGATGGTTCTATTTTTCCAATGTCATCTGTTGTCTATGTGTTATGTACAGTGTATTTGTCTCAGTTTGTTGGAGTACTATAATAAAAATACCATAGACTTGGTAGCTTTGAAACAACAGAAATTTATTTCTCACAGTCTGTAAATTGGGAAGTCCAATATTATTGCTGACAGATTTGGTGTCTAAAGAGCGGCCCCTACCTAAACAGCCATCTTTTCATTGTGTCCTCAAATGGCAGAAGGAGCAAGGAACTTCTCTGGGTTCCCTTTAATAAGGTACTTATGCTATTTATGAGGACTTTGCCCCATGACCTAAGCAACCCCCAAAAGCCCTACCTTCTTGGGGAATAGAATTGCAATACAAATTTGGGAGTGGGGTCAAACATTCAGACCATAGAAGTACTACATATATGCCTTTCCACTTCTAAGAAACCACATATTTGTTTTATTTCCTTTTTTCCCTCCCTCCCTTCCTTTTCATTTATTTTTTTCCTTGTACCATTGTTTCTAACAACTTTCCCTCAAATTTCACATTTTCATGAAAAAAATAGAAATTTAAGATCAATTCTTATATTGTTTCCTATATAATTCATTACATGATCTAAATCATAATCCATTTTCCTCAATACTAATACTCACAACCTGACTTTCTGATGTCAGTGAAAAGCAATAATTTACCTCCTTAGGAAAATAGAAGGCATCAGACATTATCTAAAATTACCTCAATTTCCAAACACTTTGTTTTTACCAGTGCTTGGTTCTGCATACCTCTTAATTAATATGCAGGGCTATACGTACCTCTTCTTTACTGGTCCATTCTCTCTTGTCCCCATAGCGATATTATTTTCTAGATTACTACCCCACAATATTCATTCTCTCTTTTGCCCATTTCCCTCTGTCTCTCTCTGTCTCTGTTTATCCTTCTGTATCATCTTTCAGTGTGTCTTTCTCTGTTTCACTGTCTCCCTCATTCAAGCACTTTTTCACACATGCCTTTTCCTTCTTTTCACACAGCCTTTAAACGTGCAAATTTAACAAACTGTTTTTGGAAAACCCCAAACTAAACATCCTTGTTCTAATTACCTTATTTAGCTTCCATGCTAACATTTTTATCCCCATCAAAGCCAGACTTATTAATCAACTGTGATCAAACTCACTGTGCCCATGTGTGCAATTTCAATCGTTTATCCAGGCAGTGACTCCTTCTTCTATTCCATACTCTTTTCTGAACTACACATTTCAACTCAGCAAGAGCCTCCTTTTCTTAAACCCAAATAATATGATTCATTCTTTTGTTACTTCACCCTCCTTCCACATTTGACACTATTTACTACTCATTCCTTTTACCACTACCTTCTGTTAACTCTGCTCCAGAAAGATGATGCATTTTCAGGAAGCTGCTAGTTCACTCCTCAGCTCCTTTAGATTTCTGCCCAGATGGAAACTTCACAAAGGGTCTTCCCTGACCAGTCTACATTCCCCAAACCTGGACTCTTTCTACCCATTCCCTGCTTTATTTTTTTTCCCAAGCATTTCACAAATGTGATATATTATAAATTTTACTTTTTAATTTGTGGCTTTAATTTTCTCATTAGATGATAACCTCTTGAAGTCATTAATTTGTTTCTGTTTTTGTCCATTTCTGTATCTCTTTGTTGGCCTAGAATAGTAAACCCTCTTATGAATGAATGATTCATTAGAAAATCCAACCTAAATGATCAAGATTATTTTATCCCCCTCCACCATGGCATTCTCACAGTACCATGTACAGATTCCTGTTTAATAAATTATTATGCTTTAATATCACCTGTTTATATGTTTCCTTTAGAAGTGCTTGAGTTCTTTGAAGATAAATATATAGTTTACTTCTTCAATTTTAGGATCTCAATTCATTTTTGTGAATTAATGAATAATACAATTCAAAATCCTTAGTTCGGCATTTGCATTCTTGATTTTGTCATAATTACATTTCTAGCCATACTTATCATCACTACCTGCTTCATACCCAATGTCCCAATTAATACAAGCTTCTTGTAGGTCCCAAACAATTCTATGGTTGGTTTTACTTTTACTTTTCTTGGTCCTCAGATCTCCTGCCACTAATATCAATAAATTTACAAATTCTACTACCATCATTATATTACCATCTATGTTAGCACAGAAGTTAGATAAGGTAGTTCTACTACCATATTAGCATCAGATTGATTTTTACTTGTTTGTGATGCTTTTATTAACATTCAAATTTTACCAAGCTCCTATAGAACTCTATTTTTATCTCTATCCCAGTGATCATCGCTTTCTATCTGTGATAGTGCCTTTTCTTGTCCCTGCTGATGTATTCATGGTAAATATTGCTGTATATTAAAAAAAAATAAGAAAAAATATTTCAGTTGTATATTGAGTTTTACGTGAGATCCTACACTGAAGAGCATGTTTCCCTATAAAGAAGCATATGTTGCTCTTTTTCTCATCATCCACTCAAAAGGACATTATGATTTAATTCAAGCCCTTTCACTGTGAGTTACGTATCTGTCCCAAGCTGGTGTCAAGAAAAATAGGGCTAACTGCTTACCTCCCATATTCTGAATTTGTTGATCTCTTTGTTTAGATTTCTCTGATTTTTCTGTTTGTTTTTCCAAATAGATTTCATTTGCATCAGAATATTCTCCTGCAAAAGAACTATAAATATGAGCTCAAAAAAAGTAAATACAGTACATTTCAGATACAATTGTCTCTCATTATTCATGGTTTTGCTTTCCACAGTTTTATTTACCCAAGGTGAACTACTACAGTCTGAAAATATTAAATGGAACATTCCAGAAATAAACAATTCTTAAGTTTTAAATTGTGCACTGCACTGAATATTGTGATAAAATTCTGCTCCATCTCACTTGGGATCCAAATCATCCCTATGTCCAGTGTATCTATGCTGTATACATTACCTACCTTAGTCATTATCTTAGTTATCAGATTCACTATTACACTATCACAGTGCTTGCATTCAGCTAACCCTTATTTTACTTAATAATGACCCAAAGCACAAGAGCAGTGATGCTTGTAATTTGGATGTGCCAACAAGAAGAAGTCATAAAAATGTATGTATGTATACAGAAAAAAAACAGTATAGGTTTTGGGACTATTGCAGTTTCAAGCAGCTACTGAGGATTTCAGATTGCATCCCTCTCAGATAAGGTGAGATGACTGTACCTCAAAAAGAGATAAGGGGATAGACATGAGACAAATAAACGACAAAAAGAGATGTCATTGATTTTTCTTGGGAACAGTAATTGTCAAATCTGAAAATAAACCCAATATAGAGTTCCTGAATTTAAAAAAAAGTATCCATTATCTGAAGAATTTAATATTGATATTGTATATAACCTTGTCAATTTTCAGAATTGAATCTTGCTTCATATTTAATTTTGAAATATTAGCTCTCAGTTTTTCTAAGGCACTATTAGAATATATTAGCAAATATTTCTAAATCTGCTATTATTAGAACAGGTTCATTGTAATCATGGCTGTAGTAGCAAATGACTGTCACTGAGACCAGATTTATCTACCATGTTACTCACACAAATACTAGCACCCTAATTCTCATCAACTTCATCATATTCTTCTTTCTCAAACCAACAGAATTAAAAAAATAAGGAGAAAAAGGATATTTATCCAGTTTCTTCACTGCTTTATCTTCCACTTTAGAACAGTGCATGCATGGCACATGGTGTTCAGAAATTCTCTGTTTATTGCAGAAAAGAATAATAATAGTAATCAATGTATTTTTCCTCTTGCCAGCAGATACAGGGTATTTCACATTTCAAAGTGCATTCAGGGGCACTTCTTACCCTGTAGTGCTCAGCAGCCTGCTTTACTGGACGGTGTCTGTGAGTGGCATGCCCTGGGGAGTGAGAGCAGAACAAACATAGCAGGCTCTTGTCAGTTTGACAGAAGAGGTTCTTTATTGCATGGTGTGTCTTACAGATTTGCTCAGCAGGGCTTGGTAACCGGCAGACAACTGACTCTTCAGTGGGAAGAACTTGTTTCTTAACTAAAATAGTGCTTTTGTAGTCCATTTGCTGTGATATTATTCTACACAAAGGGCAGCGAGCAGGAGTTTGGGCATCTTCCCACAAGAGACAGAGACAGGGAGTACAAAAACTGTGCCCGCAGGTAATGGTGACAGGGTTTAAGGAATAGTCCTTGCAGATGGAGCAGATGAGTTCACTGGAGGAATGCTGCATTAATAGAGAATCCATGTTTCTGAGAAAACAAAAGGAAAGGGAAATCTTCACTCTGGAGCATGTGAGCTGAGTTTAAGCCTTCTCTCACTAACATGCATCTACATGATAGCAGGACAGGCAATGTTTTGAATAGGATGGTGAGGCACAGAGAAAGTGCTATAGACTAATAAGATGCATTATTTTTTTCCAACATTGGCCTGCAGCACTACTTCTCAGCTCCCTATGAGAAACTCTACTTTTCATCTATGTTATCTCTTTTATGAAGAGAAAGAAATCAGAGGTCCTGAGCTCATCTCTAGTCAGAGACATATTTTGGGTCATATTTTGTTCCACATTATCATGGTTCTCCTACTTTCCCTCTCTGATTGGTGAGCACAAAATATGTGCTTCAATGCTGGCCAATGAAATAAGAAGAACTCTATAAAATGTTTTCTTGCTTCAAAAGAGACATGTTGAAAAAGAAACTGCTTTTTGTGTTTGTAGATATTATTTGAATACAATATCCATTTGCATAGACATTTGGCGGTCCCAATATGAATTAGCCTAAGGACAAAAGCCTATACTCTGAGGATAACAAAGAGATGAAGAGAACCTGGGTTCTTAAGATGTCATTGAGCAGTAATTACCTAATTTTGGAGAGGCCAACTCATAAAAGCAGAAGTAACAGTAGAAAATTACCATTTAATAGATACTATGAGAATTGAATCAGGCAAGAATCATTAATGGATACTAAAATAATTACATTCTACCCTTCATATTAGTTCTTAAATTCAAAAGAGAAAACATACCTTTACAACATGAAAATTAACTATGATGTGGTATTCTTAATATTTTCTCAGGTGAAACAATTAACAGACAATAAAGACATTATTGGGACATTAGGGACATGATAAAGATAATCGGGTCTTCTTATTTCAGCTCAGAAATGAGAAGTCTGGAAAGAAAAACATTAAACAAATTAAAATTAACCACTTTTTTGAAACCAAGTACCACTGATACTTTTCTTGATTGTATTCCATCTACCGTTGAGCCCAACAATGACATTCTCTACATATTTTATTTGTAGCAACTGTTTTTGTCTTAAAGTTTTCATTCTCTTTCGGAATTACTCGTCGTACATGTTGTGTACATTTTTTTTTAATCAAACCTTTAACATACTAATTATAATTATTTTAAATTCCTTGTTTGATTGTCTTTGGGAAAGATGAGAATATCCAATTTTCTTCTCTTCTCATGTGCACATGTGTGTGCAAGCTCATTCACTCACATTCAGACAAATGTTTTTCCACAGTATATAAAAATTACGGCGATTACTGATTAGTGACATACATTTTAAAACATTATTTAATCCCTAGAAGTTTTGCTCATTCTTTATTTTTCCCAAGTAGGATATCATAAGTGCAAATGATTTCACTGTATTGGGTCTTCTCTCTCTTCCCTTCAATCTGTTTCTCAATATATATATATATATATATAAACAACCTTAGTAGTCAATTTTTTGGCTAATTTTCTTAATAATGTTTCCTCCAAAGAAACACAAAATTTTAAAAAAAGAACTTATACCTCGTATATTAACAAATATTAACAAAATTATTTTTTAAAACTATTTCTGTTACAGGTAAATGTAATTTAATGTAATTTTTGGTTACTTTGTATTTTACAAATTTTTGGCAAGTAGCAAAATCATATGTGCATAGTTGGATTAGGAGAGGGTAGACTGCTGTCCCTATGGTATCCACATACCTTTGAATGAACAATAACAAAGATTCTTTCATTAACAGAAGTAAAGCACAGAACCTGTCAAGAGGCTATGGAGCAGAATCTCCAGACAGACGGGGTAGTTCTTATTCCAGCTTTACTTTTTTAAAGCCTTTCTGAATAACTGCTGTCACCATCGAGGTGACTTCAGTTAAGTCTGTTCTACATGAATACGCTTGTTGAACCCTGGTTCTATTTCTTTTTATACAGGGGTCAGAGATGAGGCTGATCTCTGATTAAAGGGTTTAGTAGAGCCATCAGGAAAACTACAGGGGAAAAAAAGGCAAACAGTAACCAAAAGCGAGGTAATTTTGTTTTATACAACTTACTTTCTTCACCTTCTAGTTGGTGCTTTTCCTCAAGGAACCTTCTTCGTTGCCTGGTGCTGTCTGCCCTCAGGACCCTGAACTGACTCTCTGAATCTCTTCCCAGACTAGCCAGATTCAGGAAGGGGAGGAGATGGAGGAAGATGAAAAAAGCTTCCCTTCCCAGCTGTCCTGTGTTTCCTCTCTGAGAAAGGATCTTTCTCAGAGATTAACATTAACACTGACTTAGCCTAGGAGATGCATCAGAATCACCTGCAGAGTTTATTAGAACACAGATGGCTAGGCCTCAACCACAGAAATTCTTGATTCAGTAGATCTGAGGTGGGGCCAGAGTTTGCATATCTAACAAATTATGCCATTATGCAATCTGCTGCTGGTGCTGGTTTCTGGACCATATTTCGAGAATCTCTGACTTAGCTCAATGTTCATTAAAGACAATACCTTAGGTTGTACAAGAACAAACAACAACAAACACACACACACACACACACACACACACACACACACACACACACACACACATCATTGAAGATGAAAGTCCAGGCTGTGAACTTGCTGCTATTGCTTCTTGTGGTTTGTGGTGGGGAGAGGGGAGTGGTGGGACTTGCAGGCCCTTTTGCCCATATACACCTACAGTGCCCTGGGAGGGGTGCAAAATGGCTACTAGGCAGTGCCCTAGACTTTCAGGGCTCAGAACATCAAGCAGCAAGGTATAGGCCTGATGTCCAGGAGTCCAGGCAGCCCTGCCTTTGGACCATTTTCTTCCCTATCTCATTCTCACTGCTAGTAAGTGATCAGGAAATGTGATCTCACTAGAAGGGCTCTCAAAGTAGGTTCTCAGAACTCTGGGGGTCTGTGAAGCCAACATCATTTTTATAATAATATTTAGACATTACCCACTCTTTGGCCTACGTGGCTTTATAAATGTTATTTTAAGTTATTTAGTAAATAATATTTTTTAATTTTTCAGTTCAGTTTCTAATGCAGCATATCCTGACATAAACCCCATAAATAAAAAACTCTTTGAGACCTGCAATAATTTTGTCAGCCTGATTAATGTAAAATTTACATAGCATAAAATTCATCCCCTTAATATGCATAGAGGAAATTTTATAAATTTTGGTAACTGTTGGTTGTGTTTTCAAATAGTATGTAAATAATCTTTCAGTTAAAAAATATTAGCCTGTATCATTCTATTATTATTATTTAGTTCTTGTAGAATAAAGTTAACTCTTTCTAGATAGCTAATGAGACTAATAATACTTCAAGTTTTTTGTTTTTTGTTTTTTTTTTGCTTTGGCATAAAAACTTTAATCTTCCAAAATAAATGAGAATTTATCTGAAAATTGTTGTTTGGCTGCTTAACAAGAGCTGATTTCCGCATCGATTTTTTTTTTTTTATGAAGAAAGAAATTATAAATTTTTAAAAAATAATTTGTGGCCTGAGTCAAAACACTTCCATTCTTTTTCAGGAATTTATAGTCAGGTATTCAGAGTTAAAATATATGAAATATTTTTGTATTTTATTGTCTCTTTTTAATTTTATTTTTAAATTTAGACACGTGGATTTTACTGTTAGGATGTTGTTATCATTAACATTTAAATTACACTGATTCCATTTAGTTTTATGATGTTTTCCTTGCAAAAATATTTAAGTGTATGTACGAGTTGATCTACGGGGGAAGATATTGAATACATGTAGGTAGAATTTGTCCCTGGATCTCATGAGAACCATGCTAGGGAATATGTACCTCTGAAATATGTTCCAGGGGTAATGAGCCTTGCGGGTCTAGGACAAGTGGCGGCCGAGTTCAAGAGAGAGGTTAGATTCTGTTTCTGGTTCCAGCATCTAAGTACTAGAAGTAGCACCGCTCCAACAAATCCAGCTCAAGGCCTGGATGGGTAAAGGGGGCCTTCTGGTATCCTTGGAGCGAACCATAGAAATCCCCACTTCGCGGAGGCAGCTCATAGCTACATGTGGGCGGGGCCGAGGGAACAGGTCCCACCTGGCCAGAGGCAGCTCATCAGACCAGACCTGTGCTCCCAGGAACACGTAGGACGAGAGGGCTCCCATTTCCCAAGGCCGGGATCTCAAGAGAGTCTAAGGGAAAACCTTAGGCTCCATAAACCCTGAAAAGCTTCTTAGAGTGGCCGTGACCCAGGCACCAGGAGGGACTGTAGTGCGTAAAATGGTTCTCCAGTTTACAAAACGCCGGTGTTCAGAAGGGACTGTAAGTGTCAAGGAATCCTGGCGGCTCCTGAAGAGACTGTACTCAGGAGGGAGTTGGTCCAAGTGTCGACACAGAGGCGGGATCTGCGGGGTCCCTGGACGCTCAGGCCTGGACTCAAGGTCCGGAGGCCTAATTTACATTAAAAATTATTGTTATTATTATTAATTATTATTATTACTTTAAGTGAATTTAAATTTGAACTGAAATTGTGTTCTGCGGGGAGGTCCGGAAGGAGACCCTGCGGTCTTTTGCGGCTGCGATCCGGGATCCCTGACTCATCCAGTGCTCAAATTTGACAACGCCGCGTACTTTTCTCCGGACTGGATTCCTGTTCATCCGTGAGGACCTATGGGGGACTCCTTAACTCAGAGCCATCTCCGGGAACGCACGGAAAGAGGCCCGCACAGCTCTGAGGTCGCGGGCAGAGTGCGGGCGGGAGGGAGCGGTAGGGTGGTCCCAGAGCCGCTCTCTTTCCCTTTCTACGTTCAGCTTCTGCAACTCCTGCGCCTGCCATCAGAGCGAACACAAGTCTACTCGGCTCCGGGACGGAGCGGGCAGAGTCATTCGGAGGGAGGGGCTGGCTCCCAGAAGAGCTTGCGAACCTCTGCACTTGGTTGAAAAGTAATTGTGAGAAAGGAAAGACTGAGGAGCCTGCGAGGTGGAAATGGTGGCATCCTCATTTCTTGTGGTGTTCGCCCAGCGCTGTTCCTTCTCAACGTGGGGAGACTAAAAAGTTCAGGCTGGGAGGGTTCAGAAAAGTCAGGTCTAATTAAGTGGAGCATCTGGGTCCTGCAGTCAAAAAGCCATAAATGCCTCTGAGACTGAGTTCCAAGGTTCCTGGCTTCAATTCCATTTCTAGAGTAAAAGGGAGAAAAGCTGTGTGATGGTAAGTTCACAGTGCTTGCCCACCCTTCTTGTTGAGTTCTTTCAATTGACCCATATTTTTAGATTTGGCAGGAAGAAATCAACTTACAATTTGTGTGTGTGTGTGTGTGTGTGTGTGTGTGTGTGTGTGTGTGTGTGAATCAACTGTGAGCCAGGCATTTTGTAACACTAAATCTAATCTTCACCTACATAATATATGATTATAATTTTATTTCCAGTTCAAGATGTATTCGATGAGAAAATGGATAAATAGATTTTTTATTTTAAACAATGCCATCTCGTTGTAATAGAAAATTTAGAATTTTAGCCTATATTTGTCCAGTACTTATGTTTTTCTGTCTTTTACTGATTACACTTACTGGCTCTTCCTCCCTGATAGATTGAGAGTGTGGCTAAGTCAAGAATTGTGACTTTTATCTCAGCACCCCATGCAACTATGGTAAGGCTTACAAAACAGTAGATGCTGAATGAATTTGTAATTGTGTTATTTAAAAGCAGGATTCACAAGGAGCGGTATGAAACTTTTAAGTATTGTCATTATTTTCTGATACTGTAATTATATGCTTATAAAAACACTTATAATAAAATATTTTACTAAGACATCAAGGAATAAACTCTTATATTCCAACTTTTTCCACATATAAATGATATAAATACTTATGCAATGCTAATGTTTAAAAGAAGAAAAATGAAAATAGCAGGAATGTTAATATATCAGTAAACCAAAATAATTAAAGCAGAGTGATACCAGTACATGAATTCACAGACAGATCAGTAATTGGTGGAATTTTATATAAAATACATATACATTAGGAGTATAGTAAAGATGTAATTCACTTGTACCTGGAGTATTAAGAAGAGGTTGAGGAAAAAAACAGAATAAATTCAGACATGGCCTGGAAAATTAATGTCAAGAGTCAACGGGGGCTAGTTATAATAAGCAGCCAATTCAAATGAAAAAAAAGGAGTTTTAAAAAATTTAATTTCAGAGAAATAAGCTAGACAGAAAAAAGTTGAAAATCATATAATATCACTTATATATGGGATATAAACCTAAAAAGCAACAAATGAACAGAACAAACAGAGACTCATGGACATGGGCAATAGTCTAGTAGTTACCAGAGGGTAGTGGGGAGGAGGGAGGAGGGCGGAAGACAGGGTAAAGGGGGTCAAATATGTGGTGATAGAAATCTAATTATGGGAGGTGAACATACAGTGTAAATATATATATGTTTTACTGTTAAAGTGTACAGCTGAAACATTGAATTTCATTAACCAATGTCACCATAAAAAATAAATAAAAAATAATATATACCAAATATAAACACATAGGACTACTGAGAGCCTCAGACTAGAAGAATTTGATAGAAAAAAAATGCAGGGAATTAACATATCCAAGTTTAAATTAAGCAATAAACATATATCTCATAAATAAATCAAGCAACAAAAAAATCAGTTGACATCAGGGAATTGAACTACTTAACTAACAAGATTAAGTTTACTAACAGATATCAAATCTAAGAGAGTAGTTCCCCTTATCTGCAGTTTTGATTTCCAAGGTTTCAAGTTACCTGCAATCAACTGTCATCTGAAAGTATTAAATGAAAACTTCCAGATATAACCAATATATAAGTTTTATATTGCATGTCATTCCAAGTGATGTGATGAAATCTCACATCATCCAGCTCCATCCTTGCTTAGGATGTGAATCATTTCTGTGACCAGTGTATCCACACTGTACACACTGCATGCCCATTAGTCACTTGGTAGACATCTAAGTTATCAGATCAACTGTTTTAGCATCACGGTGCCTATGTTTAAGTGACTCTTATTTTACTTAATGGCTTCAAAGCACAAGAGTAGCATTGCTGGCAATTTGGATGTGTCAAAGGGAAACTATAAAGTGCTTTCCTTAAATGAAAAATTATGTATACATAATTTATACATAATAGAGATTCAGTGTTTTCTTAGGTTTTAGGCATCCACTGGTGGTCTTATAACATGTCCCTCACGGATAAGAAAGGGCTACTGTAGTTACAGAACACATTATTCTCAAACATATATGTCGATCATTTTCTAGGACCTAAAGAAAGTCTAAAACAATGCAACAGATAGTCATAACACACACAATTAAACACATGAATAAAAGGAATTTTTTTAATCTAAGGAAGTACATGCTTAAGAGAAATATAACCAATGCCTATGTAAATGAGGAACTTTTAGAAGTGTTCTCTCTAAATTCAGTAATAAGAACAAGAATAGTCACTATTACTGCTTCTATATAATATTGTACTGGAAGTCCTAGATGACACAATTTATAAAAATAGTGAAAAAGAGAGAAGGAAACAGATTAGAGTATTAGAAAGAAGAAAATAATACTGTTCATGTAATGATATTGGTAAGGAATAATTATATTATAGGAAAAACCCATATACCAACAAACAAATGAAAAAATAGGAAAAGTTAGGAGCAAGTATTTGAAATTGAAAGATTTATTTGAACCCTACAAAACTCTAAATATTCTGGTGCCTTAATTCATTCCACTTTTGTTTTTAGCTTACCTCCAGATTCAATGTTTTTTTTCAGTCACTTAAACTTATCACAGTTCTTCCTACCTCAGGATCTCCACCCATCCACACGCTAATTATGCTCATCTGTTTTCAAAGGTCACGACTTTATACTAACTTAAGTTTACATTTCATTATATATTTCCTTAATACTCCCCTGCTTTTTTTCTTTCATAGCACTATCCCAAATTGTAGTGAAAATTTCTATAGTTATTTGTCCGATGCATTGCTTCCTGACTATATTCTGCACGGGGGTAGGACTGGTGCCTGTCTTGATCATGACTGCTCCTCGGTATGTAGGATAAATTGTTAATAAGCAAGGAAATAATCCAAGAATACATTCAGATGTATTATTTCCACTATTGAAAATGTGTTTACATATTAAAAGGCAGAATCTCTTAAACCACAGTGACAATAATCTAAAACAAAATATTTCTTTCTAATAGATATAAATTTATATTAATCCTCTAGAGTGACTTTAGGGAATCTATATAAATCTTAAACCAACAGCATTTTAATCTCATTTTTAGCTTTTCATTTGTGCATGACTTCTACTGATTGCCTGTTGTCTCCACTTACTGGCTAAATAAAAGTAGTATTATTAATCCACGTTAAGAACTGTTGACATTTGAGATAGGATAATTATTTCTTTTGCGGAGTGGGGGCTTTGTCTGTAGGTAGTTTAGCAGAATCCATGGTCTCTACTCACTAAATACCAGTAGTGATTTTCAGTTGTGATAACCAAAAATGTTTCCAGACATCAACAAATGTCCCCTGAAATGAAAAAACTACCCCCCAGTTGAAACTATTGCACTAGTTACTAGGAAAAAAAAATAAATATGAGACATGGATTAGATCCTTAAATAGTTTAGATATGCTAACTGGTTCTTAAAATCTTACAACTTAGAACATATAAAGTAATAACATATAAGATAGTAGAAAATTTGCTTGTAAAAATATAAGAATGGCAGTGAATGAGTAATAATATGAAAGAAAAATATAAAGAAATTAGTTATAGTCTAGCCAATTATTTTTTAGAAAAAAAGCACACATTTCAATATATACAGAATTACAGATAGGTATTAAAAATAGGATATTAGAGAGAAATAATAGCCTCTACTGTTGCAGAAAAATCAGACTGGCGAGAAACCAAGCACCACTCAGAGAGTTGGTTTATTATGCCGGCAGTCCCCAGAAGAGCTAGCGCTCTGAAGAGCTGGGCCCCAAACTCAGGGGTAACCTTGCTTGTATAGGGCTTATCTGGACAGTTACAGTTGGTATGAGCCAATTGTTTAATTTGTCCTTAGGTGGTTATAGAGCATGAGATTCCATACATCTGTTATCTAGACAGAACAAGCAAAGGGAAGAGTGAGTCTTCAGTTGATTCCAAGGTCACCCTGCCCTTTGACCTATACGGCAAGCATGTCTACAGAAGCAGAATGAAGAGCTGATTACAAAATTAGCCATTTGAAAATTCCTCTTCACTACAATCTGCTCTTACCTGGTGTTCGAAAAATGATGTTGCTACAAATTTATTGAGAAAGGCTGTCAGATTAGTCTGACTTTTAATTAAGGCATGGTTTCCCTCATTCCATAGAATAACCTTCTTGGAACACTCTCGCTCTCTAGAAATTGTCTATCTTCCAACTACAAGGCTACGAAAATCACATGAATTTTTTTTTATCATCTTTCTTTGAAGCTTGCAGGCTCCTTTCTTCCTGTAAATGTGATTTCTCTTCTAAATAGGATTAGGCTAATGCAGCTTTAGTTGTGGGTGTTTCCCAGCATAAATGGATATGGACTATAGGTAAAGTGAGACACCAAAGAAGAATTCCAAGTAGCTGGGGAAAAAGAAACAGAGTGAAGAAATGATCTTTTTCCCATGATTGGATTGAAGAAAATCATGGCTACTGATCTCCTTTCAGCATCATACTTATATGTGCCTCCTCTTCCAGTATTCCTAGACTTTCTGCTTATCTTTTCACAAAGATATTTCCTATTTGATTTTCTCAAGTGTGAAAATGATCAACCTGAGGCCTTTCTTTAAAATAAGGGCATGCTTGTAGAATTTAGAGCCCCCAAAAGTTTAAAAGGTTTAAAAGTCTCAAAGATTGATCTGATTTAGGTGACTTGAATGGAGGGCCAAGGACGTTCCTACATTAAAATTTTACCATAAATTGACAGTCAATCAATTAAAAACCTCGAGAAATGTGTGTGTCCATGTTTCCAGACATTTGCTAAAATCACTAACTGATGAAATAATTCTTTCTTTTTATAAGTTAAAAATAAAAGTCTTTGAGGTTTCAAAAATTTAGATATAAAGGCAGAATATGAGCACTAGTTTTTTGTAAAGTCAGTTGCTTTGATGAGATAACATTTAGGCAGATTAGCTAAGGTGTTAAATTAATTTTGTCCTCTGATTTGAAGAGACCCAGTCATTATTTACACCTATCTGAAGATTTCTGCCATGCAATCACTTGGAAAAAAATGGGTGTGGTTTTTAGAGACTCAATATAAGGAGATTCAGGGAGCCAAGTTCATTCTCCAGAACAGAGAAAGTGTATTTGGAACTCGCCTGGTTAGGAGACTTCTGAAAGCTACTCTGTACTTGGAAGGCTTGATCCCTGAGTTGACTTCTTCCTGTGATCACTTCTATAACAAGCACTGGTGAGACCATGAATATGCTCCATAGGTGAAGAAACAATTGACTATAGAGAACTGTGACTTTCTTAAAGAAGAAAAAATAGTTTCTGCGACGTTCTTAGAAAAAAAAAAGTATTTTCTAATTTTAATTTATCACCAAACTGAGCTTGTTTCTATGAAATAATGTTATTTGCCAACTTAGTAAAAACAATCCCATTCCTGTTTTGGTTACCTGGCTTATGTGTTGGAATTAATTGTAGTTCTCTTAGTTTATGTATCCCTTATTTGTTTCTGTGTATTACAAGGACTCAGAAAGTAGTGGGCAGACGTCTTGTAGTTTTGTACTTGCTGTAGATTTAAAACCATTTTTAAAGAATATCTGATTCTACATTAGAAGGTAAGTTAAATATCCTTTGCTAAATCAGTGATTGGCACTGAGAATTATGATGGATTGTTAAACATTCCAGACTCACTCCCTGGAGCTATAAATTGAGTCAAACTCTTGAACTTAAGCTATTTGGAGACAGTAATATCATGATAAAACTAGCGTTCTTTTTCATTCAGGAGAAAAGGGAGCAGGAGGTGGGTAGTGTCAATGAGAAAACCATAAAGTTCTCTGCAGATCTTCAGGGCTCTCCTAGTCTTGGCTTCCATTTGTGTCACAGGCACTATCAAGCCTGTTCTGCTCTAGGCACAGTGTTACCGAGTCACAATCTGAGTCAGATTTTGCTTAGATCTTTGTGTCTCCAGGGTAGAGAAATAAACTCTTGATTTTCTTCCCTCAGAAAAATGGATTCGGACATGTCACAAGCCTTCCAGAAAGAACTTAACTGTCTCATCTGCCTGAACTACCTTATGGACCCAGTCACCATGGGTTGCGGGCACAGCTTCTGTTGGTCATGTCTCTGTGTTTCCTGGGGGAAAACTGACAGCCCCGCTCAATGCCCTCTATGCAGGCAAACATCACAGCAGACAAACTTCAAGATCAATTTTATTTTGAAGAATCTGGTGTCCATAACCAGAAAAACCAATCTCTGGCAATTCTTCAAGTCTGAGGAAAGTATATGTGGGCCACACAAAAAAACAAAGTTCTAGCTCTCAGAAGCATGAAGTTCACAGACACTGCTCCACTGAAGAGGGAGCTGAGGAATCCCGGGCGAGTGATGCACTTCTAAAGCTGGGGGATAGAATAATAAAGAGATGATAAGGATGTGAGGATCATGATGACAATTAAGTCTTCTCTTTACAGAATGTCGAATACAAACAGTTTATGTACCAGTGATGAAACTGTGAGGAAAACATGCTAGGATAACTGCAGCTAATGGGAGAGAGTAATTTAGTTAACGGTCATCGTTATTTTGATGATATAGCATTATGCTCAAGGCATTATAAAGCCTTCACTTTGAGAAAGAGTCTCTGGTCAAAACTACAGATGCTAAAAGAATTTTCCATGAGATACATATTTGCTAGCATTGGACAAAAAGTAAGATAAATGACACTAGAGTTAGCAGGGGACAAATATCACTAGTTCCAAATTATGATGCAAAATGCCTCATTATCTGAACAGTACCCATGCTAAGTAAAACCCTCATTGTGAACCAAGTCATTTACCTAGGGAACCAAATTGCATTGTGGTACTACAGTCTGAAGAAATCTCCTAAAATTGATCATTAGTGAGGGCGAATATGTTAATGTGATGATTCTTCCATGCTGCCTAAAGTAATTATATATATCATCCTTTAATTCTTTCCAACATTTGGGGTATGAAACCTATATCTATTTGCTTTTCTGGTCCTAAAATTTATAGTTCTTTTACAGGCACCAAATGAGATCCTTATGGAAAAAAATCCAAGAAATCCAAAGAAATCTCAATAAAGACCACAGAATATCTGTCTTTTGGATGGTAAGTATGAGACTGTATTTCTCTCTGGCTTTATTTAATATGAAGATAGTGTGAAATGCAAAATTTTTCCCTAGAAGTCTCTACTGAACCTCAGGACAAGGATAAGCCTTTGTTTTAAAGAATCCAGACTACTTGACTCACCCCCCACCTTTTTTTTTTTTTTTTTTGCAACAGTATAAATGACAAGAGATAAAGGAAGTATCTCTAGTATTTACTGTTGTGTTCTCAGTAAATTGGCTAGGACATCAGAGGTACTTAACAAATCTTATACGGAATAAATTAACAAATGGATGGGACTATTATCTTCTTTGAAAGGGAGTTTTGCTATAAGAATTATGATACAAATTAAAAATTTTCAGAATTTGCAGCTTGATTTCAAAAACTGATTGAATTACACAAGTTGAGTTTAAACTCCATTGATTTTTCACTGGCTTGAGAAAATGTCATCTGTGTGTGAGGAGGTGTGCCCTATAGAGACTATTAGCATAGTGATTAGGGTGTGTGTGTGTGTGTGTGTATGTGTGTGTGTGTGTGTGTGTGTATGGACATTGATGACTTTCATTTATAACTTACAAAAAGGTAAAAAGTGATTTTAGCTAATGTCTTCGAAAACTTGGACACGTTTCCCGATGTTTGTTTAAATATGTTCTTTCCTGGAGGAAGTTCTTACTTTTATTGATTGATTGACTTTTGCTATTTTAAGATAAGACTTTAATGTAAGAACACCTTTGGCCACCACTACAGAATAGAGATTTCTCCTGCCACTCATGCAAAAAAATCCCAAAGGCCTCCCAGTGACAGCAGGACAGGAGAGTCTATGCCTGGTGCTTCCTACACAGCTCTGAAGAGAAAGTAGAGAAAGGGCCCAGTTCAGAGAAACTTCTGGATCAACTTTATTAATAGCTTGCATTGAAACAATACAGAAACAATGCAACAACAATGGAAAGATTATAAAATTTTTTTTAAAGGAGTAACTCCCCACTCTGTCACAACTTGATAATTAAATCTGGACACTTCCTTTTCCTGATTTATTTCCTGGCAAACAATCAGCTTCAGAATGTAGAGGTTTGGAAGGAGTGGGAATTATGACCTGACCTTTAAAACTCTCAAAATATCTTTATACTGCACATCCATTTCAACTGGATATTTATAATCATCCTTTGTAAAAAAGATCTTGAATTCCAGATGTACAACCACTCTCATTTAGTTTCTTTATTGTGGAAAGCAGATCCAAGAACCTTATTTCCAATTCTTAACCACTTTTTCTAGCACCATCCTTTCCTCAGTAAAGTATCGAAACACAGGTTAATTAATACAATATATATATATAACTTTAATTTCCTATATTCAAGATAAGCTAGTTTGTACTCTGTAGTACAAATTAAAATTTAAAATTAAGATAACAGATTTACTTACATCAGAAAAATCCCTTCATAGTAGCATTTAAATTATATAAATAACCGGGAGAAGGTGTGTGTATGCAATGAAATGCCTGCCATGTTATTTTGTCCTGGTAGTACTGTTTAACCATGTGGTCAGTCAAAAAACCATCATGAGTTTATGTCATTATATTTAAGTCCAATTATATTCTAGGTTTACCACATAGGACCATGTACAGAGTGAGTGTCTTAGGTATACCTTTTTCAGCTCAACAAATTGATTATTATAGTAAACATCTCTGATTATATTGGCAATAAATTGAAATGTTGGCCTCTAAAATCACTGTGAACTTAACTAACAACTGTGAGTTTTTATTTTTAATTTGATATCATTTGGTACTATGAATTGTCTTGCAGTATTTTTTTCTTGTAATGTAGAAGCCTTGTATTAGAATATTAATAAGATCCATTAATTAAAAACATATATCATAAAATATGTTTTTACATATTTATGATATTTTTACAATATCATAAAATAAACCAATAATTACAAAATATTGTTGCTTACATATCAGTTTAATAATATAGTATATTTTATTAAATGCCTCATATTTCAGAACACTTAAATTGCTTTCTCTTTACTTATTCAGCTGATAATGCTACAAAATATATCCTTTTGCATATATCTTTGTGAAAAATTCTATTGGAAACATTGCTAGATATGATGCTGCTCAGTTAAGGATATGTGGATGTGATTTTGGTACTTACCACAGAACTGTCCTGATACAGAGTGGAATGGTCCTGCTCTGGCTGGTTGGCCAGGGGACTCTGAGAAGGTCCCCTAAAACATCCACTGACTGAAAAGTATGGTGAGGTAGGCACAGCTCAGACATAGGGAAGCGGGTACAGTTACAGGATTCCTGTAACTCTCCAGGACCAGGAGCCAAGATAGCACCATCTGAGGCATTTGCCTTTTGTATGCTCCAGGACAAACAGGAAGAATTCTTATAAAAATAGACACTCTGAAGGTGTAGTTATAGTGACTAGAAGAGCTCAGCAGGTGGGACACTGCAGCCCCACAGCCAGCAGTGGTGGAGGTTTTGAAAAAGGACCAAAGCCCTTGGTGGTAGTGATGGTTGAGGGTGGAGGTGAGGGTGGTAGGGGGGACCAGCGGGGTGATGGAATTTCAACCAGATTGTCCACAACATAATCCTTACTTCCTATACACAGAAGCTCTGCTAGCAGCTCTACTGAGAACCGAAGTCCAGATTCCTTTACTGGAAGTTACAGAGAGGAGGAGCCAGGAGCAAACAAATGGGCACCTCCAACTCCTGTCCCTGGGTGGGTTGGGAATTTGGATCCTGCTGCAAAAAAAAAAAAAAAAAAAAAACACAGTAAATTCTCCAGCAGTTGACCTGAGTTTCTGGCTCTGTCTTATCATTGTCATCTGTTACTGGTTGGTAGCTAAGGGTTTTATTACCCTCACCAGAAGTTGATAAGATTATTGGAAGAGGCTTCAGTTACTGAAAAGCTTTCTATGGCTGGGGGCAGCTCTGAAAGCTAAGTCTGGTGTTTACAGATAGTATAAAAATCAACTTTCAATTAAAAATAATGCTGATTAGCCCAGATCCAATTATTTTTATTAGTTTTTGTATAATAAAATTACCTTAGTTTTTCTTTTTTTGAGATCTGATGGAACTAAAAAGAAAACATTACTTTGACATAAACAATTGACCAAAAAATGAATTATTCACTGAGTGAGAGTATTTAGTGTATACTGTTTTTATGTTTTCTATATAAGCACAAATAATTTTGTTCATTATATTAAGAAATATGAAATCCTAAAGAAAAACAAAAAATCACCAGACCCCTATGAAAATCACTATGAGCTATATAAGATTGAAATATACTAAAGGCTTTTGAATTTATATACATCCATGTGTTCTTTTATTTACTGGTATTTAAAAGTAAGGAAATAGCTACAACATATATTCCATAAAATGGGCAATGAATAATTATTTTTATTTAATATAAAAAGTTATTTTTTACATTATTGCTGTAATTAACAATCCATTACATATATTTTGCTACATTAAAATGATCTATTTTATGTTATAAAATGCTGGAGGAATCAACGTTAAAGTTACAAAAAGACAACTTTATTTTCAATTTGAGTTTTCAAACACCTAAACAAATTGGGTGGAATATGCCCATTATATTGAAGAAAAATTGAATTCCTATAAATAAAAAATGTGATAATTAAGACTAGATAGTTTGGGAAGAGTTTTATGAGCAGATTAATCACAGCTGAAGAAAGGGTGAACTGGATGATATGATAGGATACAGAGGGCTTCACAGAGGGAAAGTAGGAGAGTGACATTGAGATTTGGAGGATTATGATATAATATCATGTATGTAATATGTAGATAGTATAATGTATAAATAAATAGCTCTAGATAGAGCTGCCAAAGAAGATTAGAGTACTGGCCTGATCATTTTGTGATTTCCAGTCTAGTTAAGGATACTGATAATACTTGTGTATGTGTAAATGTGACAAGAATTACAAAGAAATGCACAGCATATGTTTTCAAATAAGATTACTCCAAACTGGATTATTAAACTGAAACATGATGGATAGGTAGATGAAGAGACAGTAGAAAATTATTTCTAGATTGCCAATGGGTCTTTACAACCATATTTTTGGGGAAGATGATGCCTGCTCCCTCCCTTGCACTGAATTTTACCTTTTTCAGACACCCTTGTCATCTATTATTTTACTTCCTGATGACAGTTCAGAAAATAAAGCAATAACCAGAGAACATATTGTATGCCATGCATCGTGGGTGATGATTTTCCCAAAATAAATAAAGGACAAATTGATATACGTTTTTAATGGATATTTATGACATAAAAGAAAACTAAAAATAAAATATAACATATTTGTATTATTTGACAAGGCACAAGGGAAAGGACTTTTAGATATTGGTGTTCCCCTGGCATATGGACAGATACCCAATTTGTCTCTGGTCAGAAGTGACTACAGCAAAAGATAGGCCTGAGACAGGGAGAAAAAGAGCAAGAAGGGATGCTACATATAAGGGAACTTTGAGCAACATCTACAAAGCTCACAGTTCTACCTTCATAATCCAGGAATACTCCTATTCGGCCAATAGGCCTTGGCACATATTGCAATAATAGTGGGGAGGTGGTAAATATATTGTAATGAACTCCTTCCTTAGCACACCCTAGAAGAAAGAGTTCCTTCTCCTCATCTATCTGGACATTCCTATTCTTCTTTTTCCAATAATCATTACAGACTCCAAAAGCCCAATTCCAAGAGTCTTCCACTTCTATCTCCCAGTAATATCTACCAGAGGTAAAAGTCTGAGCACCCCACGCCAGAAAACACTCAGATCTTTGAGCGATACCCGGTACTTCTTGAGGATCACATCCAATACGTATGCTTCTCAAATCTCCATACACGAAGACATGACTATTAGTTCTTTCATAATCCAACGAAATATTTACTGCAAAAAGAAAAAAAATGTATGTAGGCACATATGTAAATAAAGGGAATTTAAAGTCCTGAGGGAAAAGTGGTTCTTTTAAGATGTTACTTTATCAGGAACAATAAGGTCACAACAGCAAGGACAATTTTGGTTGGCACCTCTAATAAAGTACAGAGATGAACAATACATCTACAAAACAAACAAATCTATAATCACAGGTATTGAACATATTTTGACAATTTAAATGCTGAGAGTCAAATAGAAGACATCTGAGTTCACTTTTCACAGCCAATTGGCCAGTTATCTTCAGTTATCAAAAATCAGAATCAGAATATTTCTTATTTCTAAATCATTACATCCTCATTTTGGAAGAGATGTGAAGATCTGCAAATTATTCAACCACTTTTCTAGATAAATAAATACAAATTTGTAGATGTCCATTTCAGAAGTGGTTTCTTAAAATGAATGTTCACAAAACCCTTCACCAATCTCTCTGGTCCTCTGTCCTCATTCTGGGTGGCCCAGTATTTTGAGATTTAACATGTAATTCTTTAGATTATGAGTAAACTGTTTTTTGTTTTTAATTTTAGTTATCATGTATAAAAAATATTTCTTCTTTCAACTTTTACATATCAGTTCAAATGTTTACATTATAGAAATATGGCCTTGTAAAAATATACAAAGAAACCCAACAAGCTCCAGTAAACTACATATTGCCAAAAAACTGCTCTTCACATTTCAAAATTATATGTTCTGAATAAATATACAATTTTGTATGTAACATTGAATAATTAACCTTAAATATGAGCATTGCTTAATTTATTAATGTTTTCATTTCCAGCATTATTTTTTTTTACCCCTTAGGTAATTCATTAATTATGAGCCTGGATCATATTTCTGTTTTTCACTACCTTTCACTCTTCATATTGTAAATGTGACTATAAAGACATGTTCAGTTAAAAAAGGTCAGTTATATAATCTACTAATGTATGAAAATAAGCAGCACAGTTAATAAAAGAGGAAAGATTACCTGTATGATCTAACAACACATGATAGCTTATGGAAATCTGGCTGCAGGGCCTGCCCTTACCTTTAAAGCAGTTGAGCCTTTTAATCAGTCCAGGGATGGGCCCTGTGATGAGCTCTGGATTCATGGGTTGGGGCATGTGCAGCTCCACTGTATCACTCCTGCAAGAAGAAAGATAAAGTTATCTATAGTTAAAAAAACAGACAAAAACTTTTTATTTATATGACACTTTAACAGAATTTTTTCAATTTATAAATTTGGTAATAAAAATTATTACTTTGTCAAATAATTCTTATTTTCAGTTTCTGAATTTTCAAGTATAATGGATAAGTCCGAGTCAGAATTTTCTTGCCCAGGACTTCCTAAAGATTTTTAGTCTCCTATGCCCTTTAGAATATTCAGGAATGAAATTCTGGATTCCACTCCTCACCAGACTCCACTGAAATGCTCCCAGTTTGGAAATGCTAGAGTTCTCTGAGGATTAGCGAGTTTGTTGCAAATGTCTCAAGAGAGAAGTTACCTGGAGCCAAGCTGCCCTCAGGACTTCACATCATTCTCATACCCAGAAAATCTGTTTTATCTATTATTTATAACTGTCAACTGCTCTATCCAGGAGCAACACATGACCAGGGCTTGCTGCTGGGATATCTCCTCTTTCTACTTATCCTGATCTCACTGGTGGCACCACTGAAGTATTCAACTTTCTCATCACGCAGGAAATACAACACCTTCTCATTTGTATATGTAGACTTTTGAGAACTTAAAAGGAAATCGGGAAGGGTATTTTAAATTAATTTGTTTTGCAACTTTTCCCTTTAAACTGCCAAATAAATCTAGAGTATGGCAACAAAAAGGATGTTTACATGGAGTGAGGGAGGAGAAAATAGACCCAGGAAAAAAATGAATCAAGATCATAATAAGTTATGCCTTCACTTTAGCAGATTCTGCCTGCTCTCTTGGATATTGAAAGAGCATCAGGTAGTATGAAGGTAGACACTCACCTGTGCAATATGTCTCCAAAACCCTGTGAGGAGAAAAATAGAAAGACTTAGTGCTTTTTTACAAATGACTCTTCCACTAAGTCTGGTGTGAGATTTTGAGACAGCTCTAGAAGTTATTTTCCCCCTGTATTTCTTCCAAGAAAGCATTATCTATTTCTTCTCAAACAAACAAAAAACAAGTCTACAATATTGTCATAAATTAAGCCCTGGTAGAGACTGATTCTGGAAGACCTTGTGCAAGTAAAGGAGCAAGAGACCTGGGGAGTTGCTGGGCTCTGCTGTAAGCTTGATTAAGCATCCAGAATCTTCCCTATTTCCAAAGTGGGTGGACCCAAAAATGAAAGTAATGCAAGTCTAGATTCCCAATTCTCCCCATATTGCCATGTATACTAATTAACCTAAATATCAATAAACAACCTACTATTTTGTGAATTTTCACAAAGCCAAATAATTATTGATTTTTAGACAGGAAGTATAACTCGGGGATCTTAACCATTCCACAAAGTTTCATTTCTCATAGATAATGTAGGAGAGATCTTTGGTCCATAGAGTCCCTGGGAGAGAATCCCAAAAAAGTAATTAAATTTATGGAAATAAATTTTTGGAAACAAATGATGTAAAAAGGGAGGTATATTTTAGTTGAAGGAATACCAGTGCACGTGAGTGTCCAACACTCTGATACTCCACGTCTTAGTTCTTACCAGGAGCAGCTCAACATCTGGTTTATGGCACATATTCTTCAGCTCTTCATACATTCCTCTCAAAAGCTCCCTCTTGTGAGCCATCCTGGCTTTACTTTCCTTGAGTTGCTGAAAAATTTCCTTGCCCTCCTTTTTCAGCCTTTCTAAATGATGTTGCTTCTCCTCATGGAAAAATGGAAGCATCTTCTCATACTCAGCACTGATTGTTTCTCTTTTCAAATTCATATAGTTCTGCAATGATATTGAGTTACTCAAAACATGAATCCTTTGATCTATTTCCTATTAAGTCCACTGATTCTTCTTTGCCTCATTAAGATCAATTATATTTAACCTATAGCCCTCAGTCTTACCAATTTTCAGAAGCCACAAAATTTTCTTTCTTTTCTCTTTTCTGCATTAAGGTTAAAATATTTTTATCCAACCAATTGCATCCACTTTACTCATAATAAAGTGTTTGATAAAATAATCATAATATTAAATTTGTGGTTTCTTTCTTCCAGACCATGTGTGAAAAACCAACACAGTTCATGCTTAAGAGATTCTTGAAGACCTTGCGCAAGTAAATGAACAAGAGACCTGGGAGTTGCTGTGATCTGCTGTAACCCTAACTTTAGGTTCATATTGACTGGATTATAATCCATTATTTAGCCCTGTTTCTGAGATTTGGGGCGAGTTACTTAAACGCATTATGTATGCTGTGACCTCAGACTGAAATGCTCTTCTCCTCGCATTTCATCCAGCTAAATCCTGTTCTAATAAGGTTTCATTTATCATCTGACCCCTTATCTCTTCAACCTTACTTCCTTTCATTCTCCTCCTAATTCATTGATTCCCATACTCCCCTCCCATCACAGATCTTTGTGGTTTCTCAAAGGTCCCAAATATATCTGCCTGCAATAATACCTTTCCACATGCTGTTCTCTCCATCTAGAATTTTCTTTCTGTACCTACCTTTATGGTTGCCTTTCTCTTCAGGTCTCTTTTGCAATGTGAATTTTTCAGTGAAGGCTCCTCTAATGATGCATCCTATTAAACACTCAAACCCTCATCTCTAGTCACTATGTTCCTGTAGTTTTTTCTTCCTTACTGCTTTATTATTCCCCAAAGAACTTATCACACTCTAAAGCATCATGTATTTTATTTATTTACTTTTTGACCATTTTCTGCTGATTTAGATTGTAAGTTTTGTTAGGGCAAGGATGCTTTCTATCTTATTCCACTATATTTTCTAGGTCAATATTTGACAAAGACTAGGTGCTCAGAAAATGTTTGTTGCGTGAATTCATATTAGATATCACACCTTTAGAAAGATGACCATCCAGAATGAAAAAATCACTTATTTTTAAATTCCTCTAAAGTATTCAGACAACTTCTATTTAGATATTAGTTTCTATATTTGAGATGTTTACATATGTCCATCAAGACACAACACCTCATCTCTCATTATTTTTTAATCATATATTATATGTTATTCAAAATTAATTACTTAAGGTACTTAATTTCAGGGTTTCCCTGGATTTGAGACTATTCTCTCTTCTTAAAATTTTTCAACTGTTTTCAAACATCACTTGTCCATCATTATCCATATTAATGCTTACATTACCTCACTCAGGTGTTTACTTCACCTGAACTTTTTGACAGCTGCCAAATGTCTTTTTTGCTCAGTATTTACCCCATCCTTCCACAATTGGTGTTCTGTGGAATGGCTCACTTTCTGCAGCTGTCGATATAGAAGTAATAAGTATTGCTTTTCCTGGGAATAAACTAGCATGCTTGTGGGTGATATCTGGAGTTTAGTCAGAAATCCTGACTAAGACCCCTATTATCATATCTAGAGTAAACACTCTCTCCCTGGTGATCATTCCCTACCAAATCTCAAAGAGGATTATGGTTTCCAATTAAGTTCCTATTTTAAGTCATTCATATGTCTACCCCATATTCATGCTGAAAGTCAAAGGAGTGCAATACTAACCTCCCAAGATCTGACAGTGAAAGTTTCCACATTCAGGTTTCTGTCATTTTCACAATATTTATCCCATAAAGAGCGCATTTTCTTCAGGAGTTTCTCCTGAAAAAGAACCAGAAATCAATTGGAGCACAGTGAAGAGGATACTGTAATATTTAGACCTAGTATAAGAAGGGGCCCCCAAATGAGAGGTAAATCAGCTCCATTGAAAACAAAAGGGTCATAGGGTGGCCTTGCTTACATCATATATTTGGCACATCTGGAAAGCTTCAGGCTAAGGACAGAGATTCTGAAAGTGACACCTGGATATAGTAAGCTAACACCCAAGAAAACAGACCCACAGGAATTTCATATTCCTTTTAGAGAGGTGGATTTTCAGGGGCATCACTCACTTGATATTCCTCAGCAGCTCCTTCAACAGACCAGTGTCTGTGAGCCTCGTGCTCCTGAGAGCTAGAGCAGTGCAAACAGAGCAGGCACCTGTCGTCTTCACAGAAGATCCCTTTTGTCTCCTGGTGTGGCCCACATATATTTTCCCCAGAGCTGAGGAATTGCTGGAGACTGGCTTTTCTGACAAGAAGAACCAGTTTCTTTATACGAATATTTGTTTTAAATTCTCTCTGTGATGTCATTCTCTTGCATTCAGAGCAGCAAGCAAGAACTGAAATGTCCTGCCAGCTGAGGTAGAAACAGGGTCTGCAGAAGCTGTGCCCACAGTCTATAGTGACAGGGTCTATGAAGTAGTTCATGCAGATGGAACAGGTGAGGTTCTTTTGGAAGACTTGCAAGATACTGGAATCCATATTTCTGAAGAAGAATTAGCAACAGGTCATTTCTGGGCCTGGACTGGTTGGTGAGAAACTTCTGAGCAGTTATGTAAGCATAGTGATAACCATATTTTTTTCTCTTAGCAATACTTACTAAAGCAGGACAAACTATTCTATGACAGAAACAGAAAACTGAGGCACACAAAGAGTTCTGAGGCTTCATAGCAGACATTATTTTGACTAGATGGCTCACAACCCCTTCCACACCCGGTTCACACAAAATACAAATTTTTGCAAGTATCCATTTTTCTGAAAGTGGATATGAAATTTAGGTCCTGATCCTAATTGCTCTACATCATTCAGCATCGATACCATTTTCTTTTCAATAAATTGTTACTGAGTGCGGGGGTGGGAGATTTAGCCCATAAATCTATTTAGCCAATTAATATGAGAAGAAGAATAGTTCCATAAAATGACTTCAGAGGATCATGAAAGCCTTAATTCTCTTCTTTAAAATAAAACAAGAACACAAATTAAACAAATCTTGATTTACTAGAAGACAAAAAAAATGATGAAAGAAATTGGGACTTTTTTTTTCTGAAGGATTGAATTAACTTCTGCCCATATATGTTATCATCATATACCACCACAGTAAGTGGTATTCCTATAAGTGTCGTAATCTATATTTCAGGAGGGAAAATAGAGGCTGAAAGTTTACGTAAACATTTCTCTTGATTTTTTTAATACAAAAGAGAAGATTTATTTTAAACTAAAATATATATAATCATACCTCAACTACAAACTATTTTGTGAGTTCTAAGGAGCTTACTCTTCTTTCCTTACTAGCACAACCAAATTAAGGTGAAAAGTGAAAAGATTAGAATTGCAAATAGACTTCAGAAGCCAGTCAGAGTCATTTACAGAAATTTTTAATTGGGTTGATTTCTAAATTAGGATATTTCAGAGAACCCTCTCATTCCCTAGTTCTGCATCCCTAATCATTTTTTAATAACTGAAAATTATGTCTGCAAGCCAAAAGTCATGAAAAGACAGCATTTACACTATTTGACAATAAGGTCTTTTTGATATATTCTTTACATATATGTGTGTATGTGTATACATATTATATATATATATATATATATATATATATATATATATATATATATATTAATATGAACTCCATATGCTCACTATGCTTCCATACCTGTAGCAGCAAACACTACATTTTAGATACTTTGCTATAAAATTACATATTTGGCAACTACCTTCTGAGTTATAACAATATATCAAACCACCACAAAATATACAATTCTGCAACAACTTACATATTAATAATTCATTACAAGGCAGAGTAAGGATATGAATTACAAATAGTATAAGTTAGTAGGTTTAAGATGAAATATTTTTAGCGCCCAAATAGAAGGAATTTTCTTGACATGAATTGCTCTCACCTCTGGGTTCTGTGAATGGTTTCTACAGTAATCTTCCAGAAACAATTGTTAAATACACCTCAAGAGGAGGAGTTTGCTGGCTGCAGCAGTAACTTTCAGAACTTCCACAGTGCAGCCAACTTTAAGAGCAGTCCGTCTCCTTTAATGAGAAATAAACTTGTATTATGCATGTCCTTTTATTAGAATCTTTGACAATCATACCCACAACTTTAAAGGTATTGTAACTCCCAGATACATAGCAAGGTGACAATAGAGATGATGAGGTGTGTGCAGTGTGAATAACTCCCACCTGCTCTGTTGATTAATACCAAGCTTTGTTTCTAAAAATGACTGTCTGAATGATGCATCTAAACTATAAATACTATCTATCATAGTAGACATGTCCAGCAATCACCTAATATTAATTTATTAATATTTATTGAGTTATATGCCTTAAGTGAACTGCACCAACAAGAAACAGACCCTAAAATTTCATTTTTTCCCCTTCCTACCACTTTAGAAGAAATCATTGATTATCTGATATTTTGGGGCCATAATCAAATTTATAAATGTTTCTCCAATCTCCTGGGTAAAAACTAATTATTTACATTTCTTTTTCCACATTATTAATTATAGTTAGCATTATTTACTCTTTATTTGCTCTTTAATCTTCTTTGCCATGAATAAGCTCTTCATAAAATCTTCCATTTTTCTATTGGATAATCTACTTTATTTTTATTTAAGTACAGATTCTTCATTGTGTTGACACATAAATTCCTTTCTTTTTAAAATGACAGGTCTTACACATTCCATTATTCATGGTAGTTACGTTATATTAAGTGCACAAGCACTCTATTAGCAAGAACTGAAGCATTACTCCTAGTAGAAATACAGATTTGTTTCCTGTGAACCTCTGGTCTCAATATTTTTACATTACTCAATTGGTATATAATCTTGTTTTGTGTGTTTCTGTTTAAGGACATCTTATTTAATATATGTTGCTAATAAATTAACATTGAATTCTTGGCCAACAGTACTACATGTAGTTCATATCTTAAGGAAGCTTATCTAACAGATATATTATCTCCATAATTCATATTACAGTGCTTCAGCACTAAGGTTGAGGGCCTTTTTAAACAGTGAAACCACCAACAAAAAAAACCCAAAATGTCCCAAACATGGCATAATGTACATAATGTACCATGGAAAAGACACTTGCTTACAGAATGAAAGCTGAAATAAGAAGGCAGAGGCTCCTTGTTTGAACTTAGCTTGGAAAGTTCAACTGGCAGGACTTGAACTTTTCCTGGTCAGCAAAAGTCTAAGGATGACCAGAAAAGCACCATAAATATTGGTTTTAGGATTACAAATTAATTTTAGTGAATAGGCAAATCTGCAAATACAGAATCCACAGATAATGAAGATCAACTATACTTTTATTGGTTTGTTAAATTTTTGTGTTTTTATATGAAAATCCAAAAGAGAAAGAAAATTTGGGGAGGAGCTATTTAAATATTTTCCGAGAGGATTCTTTACCAATGGACCATAAGACTGCTGATCAAGACTATCGTAGCAGTGAAGAATATATCAGTCCATTGTCACTCAAGATTCAACCAGAGAAGCAGAACCAGTAAGATGGTTGTACATATAAAAAGATTCATATATAGATTTACTACAAATTATTAGCTTAAGCAATTATGAGAGTTGGCTAAGCAAGTGTGAGATCTATGGTAAAGTAAATCAGGAAGAGAAATCACCAGCAAGCTGGAACCCCATGGTCATGGGGCAAAGTGTCCCTGCCAGTCAGGAGTAATTGGAGCATTACAGACCCATTTGCTATCTGGAGCCTTGTTTAAGGATTGTGTAAACCTTTCTTTAAAGGAGTTCTGCTGATAAAGTCGGGATCACCATTGAATTTCTCTTGTTTACAGTCAAAATAAGAGACTTCACTCACATCTATAAAATCCCCTCAAAGCAGCACTTAGATTAGTGCTTGATTGAATAAATAGGCAAGAGGTGTATATGCTAAAAAAAAAAAAAAAAAAGGTTGCTACCTTTATTCCATCATTATAGCTCAGCCTAGCCAAGTGATTGTGTCAAAAAACTATAAGGATGTATATGTCATTAAATTTAAAAAATACAAAAATAGATCTCCTCTTTCCATTCTAGGTTTACCATGCAGGACTACCCACAGAGTGAATGCTCTGGATGTACCTCCTCTTATTCAATGAATTGATAATTTTTGTAAACATTTCTGATTATGTTGTTGGTAAAAGAATGAAATTTTGGCCTCTATATCTCATTGAGAATTTGACTGACATCAATGAGATTTTATTTTAAATTTGATATCTTTCAGTACTCTGAATTGTCTTGCAGTGGAAGCATTTGTTTTAGAATATTAAAATCCATTAGTTAAAAACATAAAAAAATATTATAAAATAACCAGTGATTACATAATATTATAAAAAATCAGGTTAATATGTAGTATATCTTATTAAATAATACTTCAAATTTCAGAACATTTAAGTTACTTTCTATTTATTTATTCAGCAGCTAAAAATACTACAAAATACATCCTTTATGTATATTCTCAATTCTGAAATATTCCTTTGGAAAGATTTCTAGAGATGATGTTGCTAGGTTCAAGAATATGTGTATATAACATTATGATAGTTACCACTAAACTGTCCTGAATTTAAAATTTAAGTAAGAAAACTCATGATTCTTAAGAGACATTTACTTCACTTTAAAAGTGAATATTGAACTATTTAACAATATTTTACTCAAATCATTGATGCATTATCGAGGGAAATGTTATAGAATATTACCTATAGAGATATGCACTACATTTAAGTAGACTGTAAAGTGTATCGCATATAGAATCAAACACTCCTAAAAATTTTTTAGGATCTACAACCATGTATAAAATTATAAGATATCTGGCAATTACTTTATGAGTCCTCATAATACATAGCGACAATCAAGGGAAACAAAAATAAGAGAAAAAAAATTAATTATTGTAATAATTTCAACACACATACTGAGAAGAGTAACAAAACAAAAATGGAATCATTTCAATTGGCAAACAATATTTCACAGAAACAATCGCAGTTTGTTGATAAAATAAAACTCACCAAAGCTTGGTCTAGAAGTAGTAATATGAAGTCAGCACTGGGATCAAACCATCCAGTACTGAGAATTTTCTGAAGTCTCCCAGACAAGGGAGTTCCAAACACACTCTCTGTTCGGGATGAGAATGAGCTTGGCTCCCTCAGTCTCCTTATATTGAGTCTCTAAAGACCACACCCATTTCCTCTGAGGGATTACATTTCAGAGGTCTTCAGAGGTGTTAATGATTAGATTTAGTGAATGATTAGATTTCTTCAAACGGAAGAAAAGATTAAGTCGACACATTTGCTAA